>PVIH01014567.1:0-53204 GCA_004025045.1 Sigmodon hispidus | reverse complement strand
TGAGTGAGTGAGAGAGTGAGTGAGTGAGTGAGTGAGAGAGAGTGTGTGTGTGTGTGGTAGTAGTAGTAGCTGCAGCAGTAGCAGTAGTGGGGGTAATATTAGTAGGAAAAGAGAAACTTCTGTAAAAATGCCCGAATAAACCATAGAAGGAAGAAGCCTGGGTCTCGTGCCTTCCTTGCAGGCAGGGTCGCGCATGAGAGACTCCTAAGAGGGTGACTTGGTGGCACATGTCTATCTGTTTTTAAATTTTCATTACTCCATGAGTGCACATATGTGGGTGCACATGGTTTTCAGGGATCAAGCTCAGGTTGGCAGCAAGCACAGTGTACTGGGTGGTTTTGTGTGTCAGCTTGACACAAGTAAGTCATGAGAGGAAGGAGCCTTGGCTGAGGAAATGCTTCCCTGAGACCCAGCTGTAAGGCATTTTCTCATTTAGTGGTCAATGGAGGAGGGCCCATCTCATGGTGGATGGTGTCATCCCTGGGCTGCTGGTCCTGGATTCTATAAGAAGGTGGGATGAGCAAGCCATGGGAAGCAAGCCAGTAACCAACACTCCTCCATGGCCTTTGTATCAGCTCCTGCTTCTGGGATCCTGCCCTGTCTGAGTTCCTGCCCTGATGTCCTTCAGTGATGGACAGGATGCTGAAGTGAAAGCCTAATAAACCCTTTCCTCCCCAACTTGCGTTTTGGTCATGTGTTTCATCAAAGCAACAGAAACCCTATAACATGACTTCACCTAATGAGCCATTTTGCTGGCCCTTTGTGACATGTAACCAAAACTTTGATCTAGAGGTTCCACTTCTGAGAAATACCTATGAAAATATGTGTGCATTGGAATGCTTAGCGGTTGATTTTTCTGCAGTACTGGGGATGGAACCCATGGCCTCATACATGGTAGGTGAGCTGTTTACCACTGAGCCCTGCCTGGACATACTAAAACTCTTGCATGAAAGATGTTCTGTGGTGGTGGTGACAGTCACATTTCCATGGATGCCAAGAGGAGCAGCTGCAGATACAGATCTGTGACTACGAGTGAATCCTATGATGCTGTGGAGAGCAGGGCAATGCTCTACATGGCTCATGGTGAATGAGGAAAGGTGAAATAATGTGGTAGACATCTGATATTCCTCACGTTCCCCACCCCAGCCTCCCTCTTCTGCTCGGAGAAAGGACTCTATCCTTGCTGCACTCAGAATGTTACATTAAGCATGTTACATTACCCACTCGGGTTCTTTCTCTCCTGGGAACTGGATTTGGTGCAGAAATGATAGATTAGCAGGACTGAGGAGACAGCCCAATGGCAGTGCCCAGAGGAGCACAGCACTTGCCCTCTGTGTCATGGAAGGTGCTTTTCCAGCATTTCTTCCTCCTCATTCCTGGCTCTTTCCTCCAGCTCTCTTATCTTCCCCTTATCCTTCCAGTTAATTCCAGGGCTGGAGAGGTGGTTCAGTGCTTAAGAGAGCTTGCTGCTCTTGCAGAGGACCTGGGTTAGGTTCCCAACACCCACATGGTGGCTCACAATTGCTTAGAATTCCAGTTCTAGATGGACCTATCACCATCTTCTGGCCTCTTTCACATGCAGACAAAACATCTACACACATAAAATAAAAATAAAAAATGCCTGAAACATTTCATTACCATGTCTGAGCCAGCCAGAGTTTCTGTCTATTGCTTGCAGATCATGCCACAGAGTTAAAGCCATTCATAAGATGGGGGGGGGGCGCAAAATCTAGAAAAATATATGCTAAATGGATGGTTGGCTGTTTGGGGCAAAAAAATTTGAATGATATGAGATTATGAAGAAAGTGTGATATTGATCAAAAGGTACTAAATTTTCATTATGCATGATGAATAATTTCTGGATATCTGAAGGACAGAATGATGATAATAGCCTGTCATGCTTATATTTGGGAGGCTAGGACAGAAATCTCACTCAAGCAGGAATATACACTTGCACATAATGCATGCATATACACATACATGATACCTACACACATAATGAACGCACATGCATACACAAAGACATATACATACACACATGCACATAATGCATGCACACACTGAATACAATGCACACACACACAAGCACAAACTATGTAGGGCTGATGAATATGACAACAAACTCAAATATGATAATTTCACAGTGAATACTAGGTTAAAACATCAAGTTATATACCTTACATGTAGACAACTTCTATCCCAGAATTAAAAATAACTTTTCATATTACACTTTATATATTTTTTTCTATTTTTCAGTGTTGTTGCTGTTTTTGTAAATAAAAAAGCACCGAATGTTTTCATGAAAGACTAAAAAAGAAAAATCTGAACCCTTAAGAAAAATACTCTCACAGGGCTATCTATACTTTGTTTAGCTGTGTGTCTGTGTGTGTGTGTGTGTGTGTGTGTGTGTGTGTGTGTGTACACACGTGTAGCACCTATGTGCCATACCCTTAGAGGCCAGAAGAGGGCACTGGATTCTGTGGAACTGAATGCTCTTAACCTCTGAGCCATTTCTTCATGAATATAGCTTTTTTTAAAATCATGTTGGGGAATAGTTATGTTCTTTAACTTTTATTGGTGATAACTGACACCTTGGCCTCAAAATTTCCCTAAAATTTCTGCTATTGGATTAACAGTAATTGCTGGATGAAAAAAAAAATCTTATTTTCAACCAGATATTGAGCTTTTTATTTTTATGTGTACATGGCATGTGTATATGTGTCTGATGTGTAATGTGTGTGTGTGTGTGTGTGTGTGTGTGTGTGTGTGCAGTGCATCAAATGTGGGAGCATGCCATGCATGTGTGTGTGTGTGTGTGTGTGTGCAGTGCATCAAATGTGGGAGCATGCCATGCATGTATGTGGCAGCCTGTTGTCTTTCTCTCCATCTTGTATTAGCCGTAGAAACATCGGGGTCACAGATGAGTGTGCACTCTCAGCCCTGCTTTCTGTGGGTGCTGGGATCTGCCTGCACTAGCTCCTCATGCTTGTACTCACTGAGCCTTAGTCTATATTTCATTTTTGGTTCTCACAGGTCCGGAACAGCCAGTGATTGGATAGTTTCTTACCACAGCTTCTCTTGAAGCTTCTGTTTCTAGCTAGACCTTAATGTCTCCAAGTCTCAAATCAAAACGTAATTTTGATTCTACCCCCATCTCTCCTCTTACTGGCTGCCAAGACCTGTTGGTTCTGGTTTCTTTTATTTATTTCAAGACAAAGTTTCTCTGAGTAGCCCTGGCTATCCTGGAACTCACTCTGTCGACCAGGCTAGCCCCCAAATCACAGCGATAAGCCTGCCTCTGCCTCCTGAGTGCTGGGATTAAAGACTTGTGTCACCATAGTCAGGTTTTCTTGTGGCTCTGACTGGCCTCAAACATCTCCTGGTCTACAGGTGTGAACTGGTGTGAACTGTCACAGCCTATGTGCTGCTGGAGGTGGAGCTCAGGTCATACTAGGCACAGACTCTGCCAGATGAGCACTCCAAGCCCTGTTTGTTTTGTCTGAAAGTGCCATTCAGACCCGGTCATCTTTTGGAATCTCCCACTACCATGTTGTTATGCAGACCTGACTTCCCACACTTGATCTCTTTGCTTCCAGCCTCTTCCCTGAACAGCTTTTCTCAAAAGGGTATTGCTGTTATGGCCTCCATAATGAACCTGTCTAGTCATTTACTCATACCCCTGACACATCAAGACACCTCAGCTGTGTGTCTCTGTCTATGGACTGTGGTCCAACAGAGGGGCCCATGCTGTCACTTCTTAGACCCCATTTTCATCCCCTTGTGGGTAAGTTTGAACTTCATTAAGGACCTCGAGGATTCCAATCAACTCATGTATCACTCCAAATGGTGTTTGTTTATCTCTCTCTCTGGTCTATTGATGATCAAATCACTGCCCTGATCAGAAATGCCCACCAGTTTCTCCTCAGATGTCAAACCACAAACACAGATCCTGGCTGGTCTAGAATGGTTGGTGGTCAGCAAATTCCAGCTGGCTTTGTCCTTTCTTCTAACTGAAACACTGCTGAGAGCATGCCTATGATCCCGGCACTCAGGAGGCCGAGGCAGGAGGATAGACAGTTCAGGTTAGCTGGCCCACAGAAGGACGGAGACCTTGTCTCAGAAAACAAAGAAAGGTGTTCTGAAACACTTGCCCCAACTGCTCTTTGTTAGTGGTACCTGAAGTGGTCACTTTCCCCTTGCATGTGAATACTGGGGTTTTATGAACCATCGGTATTTTTACCAGTGGCACAGTGGTGTGTCTGATTATTAATACTTTCCTGACAGACCGACATACCCTCTGTCTCAGTGAGGGCCATCACACCCACCTAATCTCTCCAAGACAACTGGCAATTAGTACTATAATAATTATTATAGCTATTATTGTTAGTGCTATGATTGTGGGTATACGTGTGTGTGTGTGTGTGTGTGTGTGTGTGTGTGTGTGTGTGTGTATATAGATCAGAAGTTGACACTGTGTATCTTCCTCAGTCTCTACCCATTTCATATTTTCAGAAAGTTTCTCACTGAACCTAGAGCTCCCTGATTAGTCTAGACTGGATGGACATCAAGCTCCAAGTGTCCTGTCTCCACCTCCCCAATGCAGGGATCACAGACACACACTGGAGCACCTGGAGTTTTGCTTTGGTGTTGAGGAGCTGGGTCCTCTCACTTGTGTGGCAGGTGTTTTAGTGACTGAACCATTTCCCTGGATCCATCATCATTTTTGAGATGTGAGCTTCCTATGTAGCCCAGGCTAGCCTCAAACTTGTGATCCCTCTTCAGTCTCTTGGGCAGAAACCATGCTGTACCATGGGAAAGTGGTTAAGAGTTAGCAGCAGCCAACTAGAGGAATGCCGCTGTGATATAACCTCCCTTTTCTGTGCTAGCACCTCCCCTGGGCTGGATCTCATTGCCTGCTTCCCTCCCTGCCCTCTGCCTCTCAGAGTGTAGCCTGGCTCTACTGATGCTCTAGGCCTTCCCAGCAAAGCTAGTACTTACCGGGTCACTCCCCTGCCTAAACGCCTCTGAAGGCTTGCACTGCCTTCAGGGGACAGTCTGAAGGCCTCCTCCAGCCAGCTCTCTTAGTTCCCAGCCTGCGTCCCACACGCCCGGATCTCTGGCTGCCCTTGATTTCTCCTCCAAACCCCTTCTCGGCCTGTCACTGCCATCAGGCAGGAGATTGACATTCGTCTGCTGAGTCTGTTTCCCTTCCCAGACTCTGGCAGCCAGGTGCTGCTTGGTAGCTTTGGTCTGTGAGCATCTGATGACGGAGTGAACATGATGACGTGCAAAGCATGGCACCATCATTCAAGTGTTTGTTGTAGATCACAAAACCCAGGGCTCTGACGAGCAGGCTGGAAGTGGAAGTTTCCCTCTCGTGTGGTGACATATATTTAAACTCTCTCATGCCCTGCTTTGTGTGCTAGGATGCCTGTGCACCTTCATCATCACAGCTTTTCTCCTATTTAAGGCTGGCCCTCATGCTGAAAATGGCTTTCTCTTATCATCGGAGGTAACTTCATTCCCTAACACATTTTCATAGGACTCCTGCTTTGTGCTAATGGCTAAGGAGGTAGGAATAAAGGAGATGGACCCCCCCCCCACACTGCCCCTCAGAAGGCTTCGGCGTGACAAATACCTCCCGAATGTTCTGCTGCTCCACCTCATGGCGCTTGATCATTATTTTCCGCTTGAAGAAGCGGCAGTTTCTGTCGTAGTACAGTCTCTGTTGAGTGAGCAGGTGGGCTTCCTCCTCAGCCTGCGTGTGTTGCAGGTTTTCTTTATGCTTCGATATCCGCTCCTGCTTCTCCTTCTTGGGTGTGCTATGGTCCTCGTTCATTTCCTTCAGACAACGACAACACAGACATACAGGTCTATCAAACCGGGCGGCACCGAGCACAGGTTAAACCATGAGTGAGGCCCACCCCCGTCTGGTCTGTCTTCTCCCCAGTTACTTGAGTGTTAAGTGAGGAGAAACTTGAGTTTGCCTCAATCTGGCTTCTCACTTGCAGAGATCATTTATTCAGCCTTTCAAACAATGGCTCTAAGCCCTGACGACAGGATTAGTAGGTGGCAGGTGAGCAAGGGATCATGTGGCTTGACACTCAAGGGCCGGACAATCCAGAATCAGAACCAGATTTAAGAGCCGTGGAAGTGAAGTAGCTGTCAGAATCCTACCTTCAAGGGAGGACAGGAGTCCTCACCGAGTATTGGGGGAAAGCATCTGGTCTCAGTGACAACCACGTTGACATTTGAAAGAAATGGTACGAGTTATGTAAGGGAAGAATATTCCTCTTGGAGGGAACAGCCTATAAAAAACTCTTGCATGGGATAGAAATAATTCAGCTAAGACATAACAATAGGGTATGAGTTCCAACAGGCCACGAGGCTGGTCAGGCTGATGGACATGTAGACCAGGTTCAGATCAATGTTTTACTAAATTCTAGGGATTGAACCCAGGGACTCAGACATGCTAGGCAAGCACTCTACCGTGAGCTACATGCCAAGCCCACTCATGACCTTCAGTCTAGGAAAAATGGCTGTTCTGTATGGGAATTGCCATAATGAGAAAGTAGATGCTGGCTGCCATGTGGAGGGCAGGGCACTCTGAGGCAGGACCAGTTGTGGAGGCAGCTAGGAGTCTCCTGTGACAGAGTGGCTTGGAACAAGGAGGAGCCAGAAGACTTAAAAAGAAGTGTATTGGTTTCAAAGTTAGGAAGGGACTCCAAAATGTTGATGATTTGAATTCCAGGAGAAAAAGAATTTTGCTTCATTTGGGATCAGAGGGTGAGGAAACCACGTGTAGAAAATCTGCACCCTGGCTTCCCAGAATGCATGGGCAACATGAAGAGAGAGCTGTGAGCTGAAGGGCGAGGATGCTAGTCTGTGGAGAGAGTAAGACAGTACTTCTGGACAAGTCCAGAGTTCCCACCTTCATCCATACCAACATCTTCTCCTATGATCAGTTAACCCTCACACATCTGAAACCACTTGTTTTTATTAATGTTTGTCAGGAGCCACAACTATTTAGATTATTTTTACCCTTAGCCAATAAGTCCTTATAAATCAGAGGACCTGGGACAGAGAGGCTGGATGATGAGTCTTTTTATGCTATGATGTCTCTCAGGTTCAGCATGAGCCACAGGTTTGCATGTCTAAGCTCAAATGTGATCATAAAAAGTCACTTCAAAATCAAGACTGGATTATTAATGTCTTTCCCATACCCCTGTAATTGGTCCACGGGTAAACTTCTAGAGGTATCTGAATACACATGATGAACAGGCTCTACTACTCATATGTGACTGAGGCCACCTCAGGTTGACTTTGGACCTGCTTTTCTCCAGGAAAAGGCCCAGACTTTCTATGGTATCTAAGTATGGTAATGCTAACCCGGGGACTGGGTTGGGAGTGGTACTCCGGAATGGGTATTTGTGGAGAATCTTTTACAGGTATTTCAGTCGACCCCAATATCCTAGCGTTACAAACCCCAAAGATGGCAGCCACCCTCCTAAAGGATGGCCTCCAGAGCAAGAACAAATAGAGTTTATAAAGGAGAAGGTATTTGGTGTCGAGGGAAATAGTAAAGTTTCCTATTGAAAAAAAAAATCAAAGCAATCTTCAAGATCCAGCAATATCCTGTCAATCACAAAATAAAAATACACACAAAATCCTGAAGAGAACACAGATCTTTTTCTTCACTAGGTTATTTCTATCAACTCTCTAGTTTCCAGAACTCAGAGAGCCAGAGACTCCTGGCATTCAGCCAATGTGGATCAGCCGCAGCAGTGTGGGCAGGACCTGAGATCCTCCGGGTACCCCACCTACCCCCTCCAAGATCTCTCACAAGACCTGGTGCCCATTATCCACCAATCAGATGGTGAGCTCCAGGGGATGACTTCACTAGGGCGATGCCCCACTCTGCACTTTATTAAACCTTAATACAGCCAGGAAGCCTGCAGATAAGGGGCCAGAAACCTTAGGAAAGAGGGAAAGATAAGGACGCACAGGAAATACACCATGAGGAAAACTCAGTTCTCAGATGAAAGCGGGTCCCCGGGACTCTCTTAAGTCCATCTGTGCTCTTCAACCAAACACTGGAACCATCTATTCATGTAACAAACAGCTTCACGTGCCATACACTGTCCTGGGTAACTGCAGACATGCTTTCTGCTGTTGTGATGTTTAGCTGCTAAATAAGGACTTGAATAATTACTTAAAAACTCTAGTTTCGTAAAAACAGGAGAAGTGTATCTTGGCCGAGGCGGTTAGGAAAGGCTTCCCTGGGGAAACAATCTTTGAGTTAAGATTTCAATAATCAATCCTAAGTCTTACAAGAAGGGGGAGTGAAGGGTGCAGAACAGCAGACGGGGTAGAGGAAGGCCATGTGCAAAGGCCGAGGGAGGGAGCCTCGTTACATCTGAGGAGCCGCAGGGTCTCACTGGAGAGGCAGCAGCCATGGGTAGGCTGGGGTCGGGGAGACATGGCATGGAGCTGAGAGGAGACTGGAAGAGGAGGCTAGTGGTCAGCTGTGTGGGGCCTTTGGAACACCAACCTTCTCGGAGAACAATGGGAAGATGGTGGACTTTCCAACAATACGATGGCTTCCTAATGGTATAAAACTATTTCTTTGGCTGATGTGTGGAGAACAGGTTGAAAGAATGGTCAAAACTTAGATCGACGATTCCTGAAATGCAGCCGCTGGCTCAGTGACATGGGTGTCCCATGGGACTTGTTGGAAAGGTGAGTTTTCCAACTCCACTCCAGGCCTAGAGATGGAGGAGTGCGCTGCTCTCAGCTTTAACATGCCTTCAGGTGACTCTAATGAGAAGTCAGGACCGATCGGTTCAAATGCTGATCCCAGCGCAAGATGGGCCATCTCAGGCTCTTAGCCACTTCCAAGTGTAGGTGACCTTGGTGCAGCCACACTTCACTTACCTCTTTAATTTTCTCCTTACAAATCTTGTACTGCTTCTTCTGACTTTCTAAGAAAGTTGTCAAATCCTTCTTCTGCTGGGCCAGGATCTGCTGCTGGAACTTCTTCTCATCTGCTGCGGCTACCTTCGCCTAAGAGGGTGACAGAGGTGGCCAAGGTCAGCCTGAGCTTCACGGACTCAGCTCTCCATGAGTGCCACATGATGTCACCCTCCGACAGGGAATGAAAGACTATCTAAAGATAGGCCTTCCAAGCTGAGTGGTGGTGCACGCCTTTAATCCAGCACTTGGAAGGCAGAGACAGGTGCATCTCTGTGAGTTCAAGGCCAGCCTGGTCTACATAGCAAGTTCCAAGACAGCCAGGGCTATACAGAGAAACTCTGTCTCCAAACAAATAAGATATGCTTTCTGTGGCTCTTCTGCATCTTAAAAAAATACATTCCCAATGACAGGGACATATGAAGGTGGACACAGAAATGTGCCTCTCTGTGTGTATGCACATATGTGTGTGGATGTATGTGGGCACCAGAGGCCAGTCTCAGGTGTTGTTCCTTAAGGGTCACATACTTTGCTATTTATTTATTCATCCATTTATTTATTTATGCATGTGTGTGAATATGGTGTATGTGCAAGTGGAGGGGGTGCTTGTGTTTTGAGTGTGCACATTCATGGAGGCCAGAGGAGGCCATCGGATGCCCCACTCTATTACTCTCCACTTTACTGGTCTGAGACAGGGTCTCTTGCTGAATCTGAGACTAGGCTCGTGCCTAGAGAACCTCAGTGGTCTTCTCGTCTCTATCCCTACCACCCTGGAGTTACAGGCGTGCACACAACCATGCCCGTGCAGGGCACTGGGACCCCAATCAGGCCCTCATGCTTGCATGGTAAGTGTCCTTATTTATTGAGTTACCCCTCACCCCACCCCACCCCTCGCCTCCACCCCACCCCTCGCCTCCACCCCACCCCTTGCCTCCACCCATCACTTTGGCTTCAGAGACAAGGTCTCCCATGAGCCTGAGGTTTAGCACTGATTGGGCTAAGGTGGCCTGAGTCCCAGGCATCTGCCTGTCTCCACCTTTTCAATAGGATTATGGGCATGTGTGACTATGCCTGGCCCACCATTTCCTCCTAATAGTAAACATTTAATAGTAATAAAGAGGTTATCTTGATTCTTTGTCTAATCATTTTATCTATTTTTTCTTTTTAATGGACAGGATTCCACTACATAAGCCAGGAAGGCCTTGAACTTGGAATCCTCCTGCCTCAAATTCCTGAGATTATAGGTGCATTCTGACACATTTTGAGACATTGTTTTCAGAGGGCCTGAAAAAAAAAAAAGAAATTAACTAAAATAATTACATTGTTTAAGGACCTGGATGAGGAAGAGAGATTTTTCCTCAGAAAACCAAAATCACAGCCAGATTACTTCCTTGTGGCCAGTGGCTGGTATAATAGCAGTCACGGGCAAGGATGTTCCCCCCTAAAAGTGGCTATTTCAGGAGGGCAGGGTGCAGCAGGCACAGACAGACCTGAGCTATGCATGGTCCTCAAAGACTGAATTTTGTTTTCCTTGACTGGTTCCTGGCCAATGTGGAGGGAGCCCTGCTCTCAATGCACCAGAGTGAAATTACCTGCAAATCTGACCTTCCGTGGTAATTTCAGGTAGGAACCTCAACCCAGCAAGCCCTCCTGCTGTTACTCCCTCTCCCTGCCGACTCTACCACTGGTCAGGGACTGGCTAGGGCTGGCAGCACCTGAAGGCACCCCGCCCCACCCCCCGCACACTGACCTCCTTTTCTATGGTAGCCACTTGCTTCTTGGCCAGCTTCTCCAGCTCGATGGACGAGTTGTTGGCATGCGTCTCCACCTCCTTCTGGAGTTTGAGGCGGTGTTCATCCATCTCAGCCTTCAGCTTGTTCTCCAGGGCGATCAGCTGCTTCTGGTGCTGGCGCCGCATCCGCTTATAACCTGACATCTGTTCCCGCAACTCGTTCTCCTGCTCATGCTCATGGATCTGCCGTGTAACCTGAGGCAGGTGGGGGACAGAGCTTGGCTCACCGACTGGACCAGAAAGCTCCCTGTCACACCGGCAGCCTCACCAGCCTGTGGCTTCCAAGCCTCCAGATGCTGACCTGGAGGGAGGGAGGGGGAGGGGAAGGGAAGGAGAAGGGGGCTCTGCTGGACACTCTGTCATCCTCAACATCTCATTTGCTTAGCTTGCTTCCACACGCACGAGGTAGGTGCCAATTCTTAACAAAGAAACTGAGACTTGAGGGAGGCCATTCATATATTTTAAGTCATTCACATATCACACACACACACACACACACACACACACCTTCAGACTTCGAGAATGCTTCCAGGGTGATAAGACCCTCCAGGTGAGAAGCTGTACTTTTTCAAAGGATCATGCTAATAGGGAGGCAGAGACAGACAGACAGATACACATACAGGTTTTAAACCCTGTGTCTCCCTTCACCCCATCCCTAAGAGAGCTGCCCACAAGTTACTATTTTTTTTTTTTCCTAAAAAGGAGAGAGTGTTTCTATGAGTTTCTCAGGACTGTTTTTCCTGATTTCACTTCTAGCTCACAGTGTCTAAAAGCCCAAGGCTGCCAGGGGAGCCTGGGTATCTCGGCTCCTCCTTTGCCCCTTCTGGGATTTCCCAGCCTGCTCTCGTAGCTCCCGCCCACCCCCACTGGAGCGGCCAATCACTTCCCTCTCCTTTTCCCTATTTTAGAAAAACCCTTGGATTTTAACCTCAGGATGTTTATTTTTCACTGGAGAATGAGCCCACTCCTCACTTCACCCCCAAAACAAGTCTTCCTGGAAAAATCTCGTGAGTTATTAATGCTCTGTATTGTTTCCAGTTTGTGACTCAAACTGTGTTTCACGGATGGCACAGCCTGTGTCTTGCTCTTGTCAGTGGGTTTCCCTGAACTCTCCACTGGGGCCTCGCTGGAGAGACGTGGTTCTCAATCTGTGGGTCATGACCCCACAGGGGGTTGCATAGCATGGCAGGTATCCTGCATTTCGGATATTTATGTTAACAATTCACAACTGTAGCAAAGTCATAGTTATGACATGGCAATGAAAGAAATTTTATTGTTGGGGGGTCGTGAGGACATAAGGGACTTTATTAGAGGGCACAGCTGCAGAGGGAGCACTGTCCTGGGACAGACTTCCATCCTTCCTAGCTGAGTGAACATGTAGTGTCATATGCATACCTCACTCAGAAGGACACTTCTCTCCAGGACTGAGATCGGAGGATATTTTAAGACAAACAAAGGACAGCATCACTCTACAGCCCTCTCGTACTCTGAATCAAGTGATGCGTTTCATTGCTATAATACTAAGTGATTATTTATATTTTGGGTACTGGAGAGGACACGTAGGCTCTCCAGTGCTAGCCTGCCCTTTATGGGGCTGCTCTCAGACACTCTGTCCTCTGTCTCGGCCTCCTGCACGGTGGGATGACAACAGGTATGTGCCTCTACATGGGCTTTGTGTTTGCTTCCCTCACTAACACACTCTCCCCTAGTGCTGGGAGCAAACTCCAGCAAGCTCTCCACCACTGTGGAGCTAATTCTCCAGACATCTGTTTTTGGGGGAAAGGGTGTCCCTGTGTAGGCCTTGACCTTTATGGGAAGCTTCTGCCTCCACTTCCCCCAGGTACTAGGATGAAAAGCCTGTCCCCCCATGCCTAGTCCTGTTATTATTTTCTTAAGTGTGTTTATAGAGGGTAGAGAAGCATGTAAGGAGCGTGACACGGAAGTTTCAATACCATATGCTGTGTCATTCATGAGCACAACTTCAGGAAAATACGAAACAGTCCCTTCTGAAAACAGGTTTGTTTCCCCATACTCAAGTGGCCATTTCCAGGTAGACATATTTTATCCAGATATTAACTTTGTATTTTAGTGTTCCCTCAGGTGTGTGTGTGCAGGCACACTTAGCCATGAATGTGAGCGTGGAGGCTGACTGTGGGTGGTTTCCTTTATCATTCTCCACCTTGCTTTTTGAGAGGGTCTCTCATTCAGCCTGGAGCTCACTATTTTGGCTAGACTGGCTCACCAGGGACGCCTGGGATCCTCTGTTCTCTGGTCTCCAGTGTACTGAGATCACAGGCGTACACTCAGTGCCTAGCTTTCACATGGGTGCCAGGATCTGCGCTCAGCAGCAAGTACTCCACACTGACTCATCTCCCGTCCTCTGGAATTCCCTCTTTAATGAGGTTCCCACAAGGGAGGTAGGGCTTGCTCCAACACCGTCATGATGCATCTGTACATCGAAGGCCTGCATATGTACTGGCCACAGCTGACTCTCTGAGATGACCACCTTATGCCAGGAGGTCTAATGACGGAGAGGTGAGGGACATTTCCTGTCTTTCCAGGGCCCGGGTCCCTGCAAACAGGGTGATCCCACTGCCTGTCTTGTCACACCTGGTTCAAAATGTGTGACAAAGACAGCTGACAGAGCCCAGCATGCCCTCCTTGTACCTGGCTGTCTTCCAGGAGGGCAGCTCTGCTTTCCATGCTCCCCGTGGTTACGATAACCACCTTCCTCAGACTCCAAACACAACCTTCCATTTGTCACCACCAAACTTTCTGAGTTTCAGATTGTCTTCCTAGGCACATAT
Organism: Sigmodon hispidus; assembly: GCA_004025045.1. Classification (NCBI taxonomy): domain Eukaryota; kingdom Metazoa; phylum Chordata; class Mammalia; order Rodentia; family Cricetidae; genus Sigmodon; species Sigmodon hispidus. The sequence goes on along the minus strand of PVIH01014567.1, from coordinate 39,635 downwards.
GGAGACAGTTTTTTGATATCAGGGCTCTCTATAGCTCAGGGTCACCTCTAACTCCCAAGCAGTAGGTTAGCAGGTGTGAGCCACCAAGAGATATTAAGTTTCATCCTTCCATGCTCAAGGTAGATGGACAAGCTTAAATGAAAGTATGAGCAATGGTCATTTCTGAAATTTAATGTGAAATATATTAAATACTTGTTAATTATGTTATGAATTCTCCTTTTACCTTTATACTGTTTGTATGAAGAATATGCTGCTTTTAAAACATAATTTTAAAACTCTGGGAATTTGGGGTTGGAGAGATGGCTCAGTGGTTAAGGGCACTGGCTGCTCTTCCAGAAGACCCAAGTTCAATTCCCAGCACCCACATGGTAGCTCACACCTGTCTGTAACTCCAGATCCAGGGTATCTGATAACCCCACAGACATAACATGCAGGCAAAACACCAATGAACATGAAATTAAAAAATTATATAATAAAAGCTGATAATTTTGTATACTTTATATGTACTTTATAATTTATCTTTTAGATTTGTGTCTGTGTGTGACAGATGTAGTTGTTAGTATGGGTGTGTGCACATACTTGTGAGTACACTGCCTGCTTGTGTGTGGATGCTGGAAGCTGATACTGGATCTTTCTCTGAATGTTTCCCTATGTTTATTTTTTGAGGCAGGGTCTCTCAGTGATCTGAAGGTCATCAACTCTGCTAGACTGGCTGGCCAAAGAATGTCCTGGATCTACCTCGCTGTCAGTGCCCCTCCTGTGTTGAAGTTATAAGAACTATAACTTTATAGTCTATTGGACCTGGCTTTTTACATAGGTTCTGGGGATCTGAACTCAGGTCCTCATGCTGTAAAGCAGACACTTTACTGACTGAGCTATCTCTTGAGCCTTGAGATGGGGTCTGACTCCTCCTACACCCTGTAGTTTCGTTTTCTTTTCTGATGGGGTCTCACCATGTAGCCCTGACTGGCCTGGAACTCACTATGCAGACTGTGACTCCAGAATGCTGTGACTAAAGGCTTGCACCAACACCAAATTACTTCTTTAATTCTTATATATCCTGGGGGTCAGAACCAAGGGTCCACTGCCTGAGGGACTCCATCATCAAGGCAGAGAAACAGTGAGCATTTTCTGTTATAAAGATACCAAAGGAATCACCACCCACCCCGCCACCACGAGAAGTCAGAACTGGAGAGAAGCATAAGACTGAATCACACTCTGAGTAAATATGAAATTGCAATGAAGCTATGGTGATGTGGTGACTATAGTTTTACAAGGGCATCTCAATGGGACCAACTATAAGTGGAAAGTACCATGGTGCCATGCCATGGGCACTTGGGGAGAACACCTACCTATTCTGTCCTAATTCTACCTCTGACCTTGGCAGACACTTGACCTCAAGTCTTCTGATGCTTCCCTAGGGAAAGAGGGTGAGCCTGGCTCTCCTTGGTGGTTGACTGGGTAAGGTGGCTGAGGGGCCTCTGACTCAAGGGGACACCATTGACCTGCTGTTCCCTTTCCTTCCCCTGCCAGCCCTGGAGAAATGTCTCCCCTGTGTCTGTGCTTCTGGGGGCAGATCTAGCTTTCAACAAGTGGACAGAAGAGAAAGGGCTTCATTTCATTTTTATTCTTAGACAGGGTCTCACTCTATAGACCAGGCTGTCCTGGAACTCACAGAGACTGCCTGCCTCTGCCTCTCAAGTGCTGGGATTAAAGGTGTGTACCACCAAGCATGGTGAGAAAGCACATTTAATAATGAAATTACTATGGCCAGCTTGTGGGCTTAAGGGGGAAATATGATAGAACACATGCTTAGCATGAATGAAGCCCTGGCTTCTATACTCAGAAGCCCCCTCCTCATTATAAAAGGATTAAGTATATGTATTTCCCATTATGTCCTGTCCTTCAGCACGTGCTCTACCACTGATCTACACTCACAGACCACATATAATTTCTGAGTGAGAATTACTGGTCATCCCACATACCTGGAATATATATAACAGATAAGCAACAGCTAATGAGCTGTAGACAGGAGGCCTGCAACACCTTTTAAAGAAAGTTCCCAGTTGCTCCACACTACCCTGTTTAATAGTAAAAGACCTAGCTCTGAAGCCAACTGTTTAACCTACAGTCCAGAACACGCCTACCATGTGCAGTCAGCAGACAGTAACCTACTGAACAGCAGGCACCTGAGTGATCAAAGCCCATGAGGAGGATTAATTCTTCTGAAGGAGCAAAGCAGTGCGCCTTGTGGAAGTGGTCACTGTGCTGAGCAACAGTGAACTTACTGCCAGCAAGTTTTCAGAGACAATATGGTGAGTGTCTCATGATGGCTGGCCACAGAGCACAAACACACACACACACACACACACACACACACACATATATATATATATATATATATATATATATATATATATATATACAGAGAGAGAGAGAGAGAATAAGCCACACCTTTCTCATTGTTTTGTAAAATGGGAGCTAGGATCTCCTTATGTAGACCAGGCTGCCCTTGAACTCGAGCTCTCCCTGACTCTGTTTCCCAAGTAGGGACATCACAAGTGTGCACTAACTACCATACACAGCTAAAATGCACACTTCTTCAGTCCAAATTCTCCTGTGGCAGTGGCTGCGGAGATACCATTCATTCAACTGTGTGGTTACTGAGTGAGTGGCCATGTGGGAGGGGCATACTCACTGAAAGACAGCACAGGTGAAAGAAAGTGTGGTCGGCAAACACCCTAGTAAGCTAAGAAGGCAGGGAATGGAAAGAAGTGTGCAATACTCGTGTGGGTGTGCACATGTACGTATACAAAGGCCAGAGGTCAAAGCTCAGGTGTCATTCTCAATGTTCTCCACCTTATTTTGGGGGAATAAGCTCATTAATTCAGCTATGCTGGTTGGCCAGTGAGCTCCATCTGTTCCCACTCTTGCCCTTGCTTTGCCTTGCCCCTGCCCGAAAACTGGGGCCAGCTAGGAACAGAGTCTTAGGTGGCTATTCATGTGGAGGCTGGGAATCTGAACCTCACTGCTGCCCTGAGATTGGCAATGTATTGACAACACATCCTCTGGTGCACTGTCCTGAAGGGGACATTTTAAACACTTAGCATTGTGCTTCTGGAGGTGCCACAGGAGTGCTTCCTGCTGAGGCAGTGACATTTTTTTCTTCTTATGGACCACACTCACTCAGACACCATGAGGTAAGTTCAAAAGTTAGCTAGCACTTCAAGAATTCCAAATGTAGATCCCTCTAACCTCTCATGAATTTTCCCCTCAATCTGATATGGCCAAGTAAGAGACCCTGTACCACAGGGACAAAACAATAGTTTCTCTTCCATGTTTTTCTGATGACCTCCAACCAGTTTTTTTCTCATGCTCTCCCCCTGATGTGTGGTCTGTTACAGAATCACTCATGCAGCCAGACCTTTAGGAGGCAACGAGTGAGCTGTCCAGTAGACACCCTTGACCTTGATGATCTTTATGTCACCATCTACTATGGAAACTGCCAGGGACCCAGAAGAAGTGACATCAAACACTGAAACAGTCAGAATTGCTCTCAAGGGCCAGTCGCTGGGTGTGCTGTTCACTGGCGGTAAGAATCAAGGAAGGTCCTCCTCAGAGGGCCAAGGACTCAGAAAGACAATCCTGAAGAATGACAAAAACTGCTTTCCTCTAGGCAACAGACCAGCTCAAGTCACACTTTCTCACAGAAGCTTGGAGAAAGGCAGATGCCATGACATTGTCTTCCTTCTCCTCAGTCTACACAAGGCTAGTAGAGCTGCTCACGGGAGGTTCTAATGAAGAAGCTTATTCTAAAGCTCCACCAAGGTTTGCTTTCCCTCAGTTCCACATTCGAGAGAGCAGCAGTGTGTGGAACCCAGAATACTCTGTTTTAAGAACCACACCCCCAGCAGCAAGATCCCACAGCTCACAGCCATCACACACCCCATTCAGAGACACAACATAGAGAGCTATACGGAGAGGAGGCAGCGTCCAGCTGGGGCCTCCTTTAGGTTGGTGTGGAAAAGGTGGGTTCGTAAGACACATCTGAGAAGTGGTGAGTGTAGGCGTTAGTTTGCAAGTCAAGTGAAAAGTGTTCTTATTATGCATTAAGCTCATAATTGGTAAAGTGAGCTTGTGCATTTCTGTGTTCTTTGCTGATCACCTCCAGATATCTCTGTAACTCGTCAGCAAATACCAGAAGGAAGACAGAGAAAGGGTACAATGCAAGCCAGCCAAGGAGCAAATGGCTGAAACATCAAGTGTCTGTTTGCCCAGTGACTTGACTACAGATGATAGGATCCCCACTGTCCCATGACCCTGTTATTAACAAAATGCTGTTTACACAACCTTAGTCCTTTTCACTTGAACTGGGATCCAAGAAGAAAAAGATAAGACATGTGAATCTATTTTCTAAAATTATACATTTCTTTCCAATACTCAATGTCATGACTTGGGCAGTCCTTGGTTTGAGTATTTAAGACCATATGGTGGGGAGCAAGGTTGAAGTACTTGATAATATACATGAAAAAAGCCATGCCAATAGTTAGGTCGTCCTAAATGGGGTACAGATGCAACCATCCAATGCCATACCCCCTTATTCTCTTCATTCATTCCTCTTTCTCCCTTAACATTTAGCAGATACTCAAGAAGAACCTCCAAGGATACCATCATGTCTCTGAAAGCATCCCGTCTGGAGAAGATGTGCCACTGGTTTCTGTGCCTAGAGCGTCAGCTACTGCCCCACCCAAACCCAGGCTTCTCGGTCTCTAAGTCAGTATTGGAACAGAGACCTTTTGACAAATCCACTAGAGGGATGGACCCCAGCAGTTCCCTGCACAAGGGGGGTTGGGTGGGGGACTGGTAGTGAGTAGTGCAGGTTACTTTGAAGCCTGTAGGATTTAGGGAGGTTTCCCAGGGCTCTGCCTACATCCTGAAGTGGCCTGGCAGGGAGCTGCTTCTATTAGCCACTGAGAAGGTGGCTGTGATGGCTGAAGCCCATGCTGAGTGATCTGGAGGGAGTTTTCAGAGGCCGGCATGAGACTACACCAGCATGGCTGTAGTAATGAAGGGCGGGAGCAAAGAGTCATGAATATATGATGTGGGAAGGAGGGCGTGGCTTGACAGAAAGCCGAGAACCTGTCCCACAATGGGGGAACTGCTGGGACTAGGGTCCGCCTCCCTGCAGCGCCTGCCCCTGCTGCTAAGGGCTCCCGAGAGCAAGTGGGAGTTAAAGCGATGAGCCCCACAGGAACCTGTGGTGAGCAGTCACAGTTTTCTCGTCAGACATTGTGGCACGGAGGCAACTACTGACAGCCCCACCATGTTCTAGTGGATTCACAGGCATGTTTTTGGAGATGCTTACCAAGCATTAGCAGCCACAGAGTGGACATTTTGAGATCTCCATCACACGGCAGGGTATTCCTTTCAGATGAAAAATCGCCCATTAAAGAGGTTACAAGAAACTTCAACATAAAAGAACTCGGGAATGGAATTCTTTTTGAACAGAACAGACTACATTAAACTGTGATTTTTTTTTCGGCCCCCCGACATGGAATAGGCATGAGCAATAGACTGCTGCTTTCGTCTCCATTTTCTTTCTATTTGCTCTTTCAAAAAATTATAATCCCTTCTAAATTTCAAACAGCACTGAAGCCTTTTAAAAAAATACTTGGTGGAGTGGGGGGATAAAAGTAGAAATCAGGTTTGAAAAATAGGACAAGAAAAAACGATTATTTCTGGGTCGGCCTCGGATGATGTCATCATGGGTTCTGGATAAAACGGCCAAGCAGTGTACAGTAGTAACTCTTCCCGCTCATGTGACCGCTAACATCCATTTGGGCAAAACAACTAATATTTCAATAATTTTCCAGACTGAGAAGTGAGATTCAGTGGAAAAGCTGAAAGAGAGTTCCAAATGCTAAGGATGAAATGGAGAGAGAGAGAGAGAGAGAGAGAGCGCACGCGCACGCGTGGGGGGCCAAGGGGAGGAGGCAGGAAAACTAAGTCTTCCTGCGCACACCCCTTTTGCTACTACAAGGGCACCCGGCAATCACATTTGCAGTAGTAAAAATGCTGAGGAATCCAACAGCCCTCGGCTCCCACAGCTGCTGCCAGCCTCCCCTACAAAGCCTTCCTGGCTTTATGGCTCTCAGGAAATTCTTCAGGGGTTAAATGGGGGAAGCTTGACCACCACCACCATTAGAATAAATAAATGAATGAACCGGAACGAAGCACTGGGCTATCCCTGGGAAGCAAGTGTCTCATTTTCTACAATTACAGATGGTAGCCGGCAACCATATCTCTCTCTATTTTTTTTAAATCGTGTTTTACCTTTTGATGTGTGTATGTGTATATCACAGAGACACACATGCACCTATATAAAAAGAAGCATAGTGCCCTGCACACATCCATACCTTGAAAAAATATTTTTAGCATTATTTATTTTGATTAAAACATAGATGGCTTTAAAAAAATTGGTCATGCCAGCAACTCATCGAAAAGCCTTATATTTTGCATATACAGCACCACACACACACACACACACAGAGGTTTTTTTTTTTTTTTTTTTTCCTATGCCATAGACAATGCTAAATATCTGAGATCAGGTTGCTATGCCAACCGATTTTTTCCCCCCTAAAATGAATAAAATTATTTGGAGGGAGACAACATCCCTGGCTGCTTTTCCTCCCATCCATGAAGCCGAGGGAGGCTCAGGGAGGGCCAGAGGCTGCCAGACAGGGAGGAGGGGAAGGAAGGCAGGGAAGGTGGGTAGAGCAGCACCAGCTTACCAAAGACGCGGATTTGATCGTGGCAAAGCGCTCTCGGTTCCGATAGTGGAGGGCCTGGCTCTGAACTGACTGGGTAGGCCGCGGCTCAGGCCTGGGATCGCCGTGGCCCGCCTCATCCCTTACGAATACATGATCCTGCAGAAATGGATGAAGAGAAGGAGAAAGTCCAGCTGCGCTCTTTCCTCGCCGGCTGCCTCTCTCTCACCCCTCTTTCTGAACAAGCACCGCTGTTTGAAATGCATAGTTCGGCTCTCTGCTAGTCCCCGCAGCTCCCACGGTATAAAATGAATAAGCAACACATTGCAGCCTTCGGTTAGGAATGTCAGCTGATCGCTCGTGGGATGCCTTCTGACTCCCTGGCAGGCTTTTTTCCCCCTTTACCTCCGGAATTACATATATGCAAAAGCAAAAACGAAGAGCAGAGAGAATGGCGCGGACGGACGCTTCAGCACAGTCTGCTTAAAACGCGGTGACCAGATAATTCCTTTAAAAATGTCATGTCCATGTCTGGCGGGGAGGATGCTGGTGGCTTTTAACATAAAAGCGAGCCTCCGCCTCATTCCCTTGAAAGAGCTGCGTTGTCAATTGAATTGGATCTGTGAGCTGGTCGGTGGGGTCATCCTTCTTCTGGGGGTGGGGGGGATCAGGGGAGGCTTGTGGCGAGCCGCCTCTCTGTCTTGTGCTGGGAAGATTCGGCAGTCACTGAGGGATCCTGCTTTCCAGTCATGATCGTACACAGTTCTAGCACCTTCTCTCTACAGCTTCTGAAAGGATTTTTTTTTTTTTTTTTTTTAGATTTAAAGAGACAGGCGTACAATTCCAAACCAAATGATACTTTCACAAACGGTCCCTCAACTTGGCATCGGTATGCCAGCAAACTCAGCGAGGCTGCGATTTAATGCCCTTGACTGATTTAATCGAGTCTTGTGCTTTCCTGATGGCCAAAGATGATTAATCTCATTCTAACGCCCCACGGAAAAAAAAAAAAAATAACATGCCCTGGATGGATGATAATGGATGTTCCTTACATGCAACTGAAATGACTTTTAAAGAAAAAATGTTTTCAGAGGACCATGCCCCCTCTGTACAAGAAGAGCTGGTCAGTCAGTCAGTTGGGAGCACTAACCTTTAGAAAATTAGAATCGCCACCCCCCCCACACACACATACACACAGTATTCTGGCAATTTGTAGCTCAAAACCATGTTCAACGATGGGGGATTTTTAAATAGCACACGCTCAAATGGGGAAGGAGAAATCAATTTCTTATTCCCCAGGGTTTTAGGAGAAACCATTTGTTTGCATTTTATCTAGGAGTACCTGAAAAAATTTAAAAACATATAATTGCCCTTTCCTTTATTACAAAGCAAGGGCCAAAGAGATTCAGAAAATATAAAACTATTATTTTCCTAAAATTTTCAAAAAAAATCAAAATGTGTAGATTTTTTTCAAGGAAATGAAATATTATAACCAGGTTTTGATGTAAAAGCTGCGATAATAATAAATAAATAAATAAATAAATAAATAAATAAGCTGCATTTCTTAGGCTGGGTGAGGTGGTGTACGCCTATAATCACCACCCCCAACACACACATGTACTCACAAGCACTAGGAAGCTAGGAGAAATTGTAAGTTTGAGGCCACTGTGGACAGCATAGTCCCCACTCCTGAAATAATTTTAAAAAATCTTTAACATAGGTATTTTGAAACTTATGAAAAAAAATGCTTGAAGCATCATTTTAAATTATTCTGTATTACTTCCCAGGAGATCTGAACCTGTGGCACAGAGACAAAAGAACATGGCATGTGACTGGTACCCTGCAGTGGGCCTAAAGTTCCTGCAAGGTCCTCATTTTTCATCATGTATTTACTAATGAAACTACACCATATCCAAAATTGAACTTACATAACATGAGAGGTTCAGAAAAGCATGAAACTTTTCATTGCCAGTATCATAAGAGACACAGTCTGGGGCTCTGAGACTTGATTTTGGTAAGGATTCATCGGGTCCATTGAGAGAGAATTTGGTGCAAATGGTGGAAGCAGTTACATTTAGGAGATGGTGATTTCACTTGCAAAGACAGGAAGTGGCCTCAGAAGCCACAGTGCTCACATCACAAAGAAAAACAAAAACTAGTCACACTCATATGTAATAAAGACTCGAACCCACGGTGTGGTGATGTATGCCTCTAATCCCAGTACTCTGGAGGCTGAGGAAACAGGGCATTTGGGGGCCAGCCTGGGCTACATTAGTAAGCCTCTGCCTCAAGAACCAAACCAACATCCCCAAAAAAGAAAACTCCAACCAAATAAGCACAATTATGAATATTTTAGGGTTAGAACCCTGATTATCAAGTTAAAGGTCACTGATGTTTTCATGTGAGTTAAATGTATGGAAATTGGAATGCATTAGAAAGCTAAAATCTGACATCACTTTTTACTGTTATTGACACATTACATAGCCCACTAAAATACGTATTAAAAATGTTACACACAATGTGAAATCTGTCTCTGAAAAAGAAAAAAGAAAAGCCTAACACACCACTTTAGCAATTAAAGATGAAGTTCAAACTTTTAACTTTTAAATAATTAAAATTAATGATGTGAGTCTTTGCTTTACCCTTTTTTATTTTTAAAGAATTACGTGTGTGTGTGCTCATGTGCTCATGCAAGGTCTAGGGACAACTTCAGGACTCAGTTCTCTCCTTCCATAATGTGGGTCCTGGGGACTGAACTCAGGCCACCAGGCTTGGGAGCAAGCGCTCTTACCCAATGAGCCACCTCACTGGCCCCACTGGGGTTTTTTGTTGTTTTTTTTCATAAGGGAAGTCTTAGATTTGCTGGGAGGTTTGGGCACCAGGTCACCCTCTCAGATCTAGTAGGAGAGCAAGAGGCAACAGGATAGGGCTGTGAGTCATTCTGACAGTGGACATTTCCAGTGCTCCAGCGAAAGAAGTCTTTTTTTTTTCTTTCCATTTGATTTATTTACTTATTTGTAGACAAGATCTTATTACTGTAGCCTGGTTGGCCTGGAATTCATAGAGCTCCATCTGCCTCTGCTGAGTGCGGGGATTAAAGGGGTGGCCACCATATCTGGTTTACTTGTATTTTGTCTTTTTGGACAACCATTTGCTTTAACATTGAGTGACATTTCCAGGCCCAAGAAATAAATTTGTTATTATTCAGTATTGTTGGATTTAAGAAGTTCCCAAATCAACTTAATGAGCTGTTTAAGGGTGCGTGGCTTGAGACCTGAAGCCCAAACACAATGATACATCACCTTCATTGAACATTGTCCCTTTAAGTCACAGACCCTCAGAGTTTAACCACTGTATATGGTGCCCCAGCTGGGCAGGATTTAGAAGTCGCCACTGAGAGGGTCAGTTAACATAATAGCAGTAAAAGTCTGCTATCTGGCCATGAGGAGCTGAGGGCTGACAGCTGTGAAGAATGTTTCGATGAGATGAAGGGTAAACACCATGCTACACTCCACCAAGACCAAATATATGTCTTGGTGGTAATTTATCTTTAAAATATTATCATCAGGGCTGGAGAGACAGGCTCAGTGGGTAGTGATACTTACTACCCAGCCTCAAAACTTGTGCTTAACTGACTCTTGTGGGTTGTTCTCCGACCTCCACAGGCACATGCATACATACACATGTGCATACACACTAAGTAATGAGATATTATCATTCAGCAACACATTTTATAGTCCCTTGAAATTTGTTTGGGATTAGGAGCCCATTTTAAGTGCATGTATTTTAATCTGGCAAATCTACATGTGTGCTCATTGAAAGCATAGCAGAAATATTTCCTCAGATTAAAAAACTGATGTCGGTCTGTCCAGCCACTGCCTGCTCAGTGCCCTCTTATAATATGTGAAATAAACTTTCTCTTTCTTTTTCATTCAAAAAATTGTTTTTGGAAACATGAGTCTTGCTTTGTAGCTCAGACTGGCTTGAATCTACAATCCTCCTGCCACAGCATCCTGAGTACTAAAATTACAGACAGGACAACATGGCCTGATTTTTAAAAAAAATACATATTATATCATAGAGCAAAACACATCACATGGGATGCACAAACTCAGGTCCTGGCATTACCGTGTGTGTGTGTGTGTGTGTGTGTGTGTGTGTGTGTGTGTGTGTGTGTGTGTGTGTGTGTGTGTGTGTAGGCCACAGAGCAACAGTGGTGATTTCCTCTATTGTTTCCAACCTTGTTTTTTTGAGGCAGGGTCTCTCACTGAACTTGGATGGGCTGGCCAGCAACCCCCTGAGTTTCTCCTGGCTTTCTTTCCACCCTCCCCAATTCCAGGATTACAGGTGTGTGCTGGCGATGGAACCTGGGGACCTGTGCATGCTGGTGAACACTCTATCAATGGAACTATATCAACATCCCAAGACATGGCTTTCATTTGGACAGAAGCTTCACCCAGGACAGCACTGCCTCGTGGTCACATTTCTAGAACTAATATGAACTTGGCAGTGATTGTGGTCCTTCTTCCTCTGTGGGCTGGGTTCACTTTTACTGGTTCACTGCAATTTCTTCCTAGGACTTATGGGGCTTTGAATGCCCCTCTCTCTAGGACTTGGCCTAAGGCGTGGCACTTTGTAGGCACTTGGGAATCAATGACTCAATAATATAGAGGAAAGATCTGAGGAGGAAATGAAAAAATGACATTTTCTCTTGGGTCATTTAACAGAGTTTACATTCATATGTCATCAAAGCCTGCGAGTGTGTTGTACAGAAAAGCTGTAAAATGGTAACACACATGACACCCCATAGGTGTGACCCAAATCAGCTTTTCTCTGTCTGGAGCCTCTGTGGACACCCTCCCTGACCTGTCTATGGATGAGGGGTCAGCAAACTCACTGCCCCTCACTTGTTCACAACAAAATATCACTTTTGTTCTGTGGAGACAGGGTCTCTATATTTAGCTCACGATGGCATGGAACTGGATATGTAAATCAAGCTGGCTTCAAACTCACAGAGATCCACCAGCCTCAGCCTCCTCAGTGCTGGGATTGAAGAAACGCACTACCAAGTGTGGTTTCTGAAGCTGCCGGATGGAGCTGGAAGGAAAACCCAGATCTGAACCAGAAAGCTAGGGAGTGGAGATAGCAAGAGGCAGGGCTGAGGCCCGTGCCAGGACCGCAGATGCTCCTTAGTCCTGATCTGCTTTGCCATTCCTTCCTCCTGTCTTTGCAGAATGTGAGTGGAAGCTGCAAGGAACCCGGCCCTCTGTACAGCAGGAACCACCACAGGCCACCCTAGCCCATCAAGGACTTTTCTTCCTGCCAAGAAATTGGGCCAAGCTGTTCTTTGGTTTTCAAAGAGGGCAACAAGGCTGGTCAAGTGGCTGGCAAGTAAAGGCACTTCCTGTTAAGCCTGGTGACTTGGGTCCTATGTCTGGGAGCCACATGGTAAAGGGAGAAAACTGACAGAAAGTTGTCCTTTGACATTCCTCAGATATGCTTTGGTATGCAGAGCATGCATGCACATGCACATGAAGACACACGTAATGTCACAGAGATGAGTTTACACTCAGGATCTGCACATACCACACACACACATACACACATTTAAATTTAGGTTCTATATGGGACACAAAAGAAAAAAAATACAGCAGTGACACATGTGGGTGAAAATTCCATAATAAAATCTATTGCTCTGCATATAAAAAGTAATTAAGGGAATGTAAAGTCAGGGTATGTTAAAGAAATGAAAAATTACTTGAAGTGATACAAATATTCTCTTCATCAGTAAATGCTTTATATTTTGAATTTTTCCAATTGTAGTATAAACAGTTAAAATATTGGAATTGATTAGTTTTAGTGTTCTGTGGTAAGCCTGAGAATCATTTGCATGTATGTAAATACACATGCATACATAAATAGTGAAACTATAATCAATGCACATATAGAAAACGTGAGCTTGAAAAGATGGTCTTCTTCCAAGATGGTAGGCGGTTTGTTTCTTGGCCTGTTGGCCAAGATCAAGTTTGTATGGAGTGGGAATCTTTTTTCCACCTATGACTAGAGTACTGTGCACTTCGCTCAATTATAAGGATCCTATATTTCAGTGTCAAGCATGTTATTGCCTTCTTAGGTGTCAGCAGACAAATTGCTCAGCTCTTTCAAGCCTTAAGGGCAACATTGAAATTATCTGTCCCTTGGGCTGGAGAGATGGCTCAGCAGTTAAGAGCACTGACTGTTCTTCTGGAGGATCTGAGTTCGATTCCCAGCATCCACATGGCAGCTAACAACTGTCTGTAATGCCAAGATCTGACACCCTTACACAGTTATACATGCAGGCAAACCACCAATTCACATAAAATAAAAATAAATATTAAAAAAGCAACCTTTCAAAACATTGTTAAAAAATTATCTGTCTCTTAGATTTATGTTTCACAACCCTGATCATCATGCCATTGTGTGTCTGGTTGTGAATTTGTCATTTACACACACTGGTCTGTGTTTATTGACTGTCTACACTGTTCCAGACATCCTTCCAGATATTGGGAAAATTCACGTTCTACTCATAATAGATAGATATATTACATATTTGTGAATGCTTTAAGGATTAACATTTTTATTTATGTGTATGTGGGAGTGTGCCTGTGAATGTGTGTGCTGGTGCCCTTAGAAGCCAGAAGAGGATTTCCAATTTCCTAGGAGCTGGATTGATACTTATACACATGTATATTATAATACATATATAAGGTTTTCTGGTGTTGGGGATTGAATCCAGGACCTTCCACATGCAAGGCAAGTATCCATTACTAAGCTGCATCCTAAGCCCTTTGTCTTTTTATATTTATTTACGTGTGTTTGCTTGCATGAATTTGTGTGCACTATGAATGTGAAGGTGGTTGTATTCCTCAGAGCTGGAGTGACAGATGGCTGTGAGTTGTCATGTGGGTGTTGGGAGCAAACCCACCAGCCAGTACTCTTAACCATGGAACAGTCTCAGGGCCCTTGTTTAGTTTTGATGTGGGGGTCTTCCTGTGAAGCCAGACAGGATTTGATCCTGTGACTGAGTCTCAGACTCTCCAATGATGGAATGGCAGAGGGATGATGGGCTTCCCCTGCCAAGTCCGGTTCATAATATCATTTTATATACTGACAGATACTAAAAAGAAGATTAGGAAGCAAGATAATAAATAGGACAAGCATTTTTTAGTGGCCTTTCTGAGACTGTGGACAGAACCTGGGCAAACTGGTGACTGTTACATATAATTACAACCTTGCTTTATTTCATCTTTGTGGTTGTAAATGGGAGCTGAGCTCACTGTGAGTGAGCGCCACCGGTACACACCCTTCCCTGTTGCTCATATTCAATGAGTCAAGCAGGAGCAAGCATCTAGACCTGGCTGTTTCTGCCCAGCTTGGACAGCTCTGGGGGGACAGAGCCATCTATGGAGCCTACTAAGGAGTCCATAGAGTCTGAACCTTGGGTGAACTTCTCCCTCTCATAGGCAATGAAAGCCCAGGTATTAGTGGTTATGAGCTCTCATAGTGTACCAGGTTTGGTTCCGAGTACCCACACCGAGCAGCTCACAGCTATCGACCTTAACTCCAGCTCCAGGGACACCGATGCCTTTTCTGGCCTCTGAGGGCACCTGAATGCAATGCTTTGCAGTCATCCAGCCACACACACATACGTGTAAATAAGAATAAGCAGACAGAAAAGGAAAACTCTGTCTTGGCTCTGCTTCCTGTAAGGTGAACCCAGGCACTCAAACGTGGTACAGCATGGTACAGTGTGGCTGCTGTCCATCAGTGTGGGGAAGGCACCGACTTGGGCAGGGCTTCTGGAAAAATTCCCCTAATAGGGAAATATCAGGTAGACTGTATATATCTGCTGTAATACAGAAAAAAGCAAACCGTCTCTTGGCTGGGGTGGGGGTGAGACTACTGCTTCCAAGATTTTGGGAACAAAGGCAGGAAAAGCCACATTGGTGGTGTCCCTGTCACATATACAATGCCCACTGAACTATATCCATATAGATCTTATATAGCCCTAAATATTCATCCAATGTTTTCTTTGTGCTCTCTACTCATGGGACCCCAATAGGTGGTAGAGGGAACAGCACCCACAAATACAAAAACTTTCTTTCTTTTCTTTTTTTAATCTTTCATTCATTTTATGCTTTCTGGCCCCAGTAGGAGCACATGTGCCATGGTGCATAGGCCAAGAGACACCATGTGAGAGGGGTCTCTCCTTTCCTTGGGATTGAACTCGGGTCATCAGGTTTGGCAACAACTGCCTTACCTACTGAACCATTTTCCCAACCCAAAACTTTCTATTCTATACCTTACATACAAGACCACTTGCCTATAAGCCAAAGAGTCCAGCTAGTACAGAGGCAAATGGCTTTATCTGATGTCACCCATTTCCATAACCTTCCTGATCCCCAGACTCTAATGTCTTTCCAGTTTGATGTGTACCCACTTGCCAGGCTCCGACCTCTCTGACTTTTGCCCTCTTCCTTCACATGTAATGTTCCTCCTGCCCCAGGGCCTTTGCTCTCATCCAAAGCTATGAGGCTTTCATTTGTCTGTGAAATTTCGTCTAAACTTGTATAAACCTCCCATTATTCCCTGGTCAATTAAGCCTCCCTGATATCTGGAACAAATTCTGTAAGAACACTACACACAATTGGCTCTGATACTTAAAATGAAAAAAAAAAAAATGACCAGGGGAAGAGGTGCAGAAGAGATGACTTGGAGGAGGTTAAAAGCACTGGCTGCTTTTTCAGAGGACCCTGGTTCAGTTCCCAGCACCCACATGGCCTCCAACTCCAGTTCCAGGAGAGTCAGACACCATCTTCTAGCTTCCATGTACCCTGCATACACATGGCACATATATACATAAATGCAGACAATATATGAAACACTCATATACATGAAATAAAAATAAGTAAAAATTTAAAATGACAAGAGATCTTTCTCTATAAATTCACACTATGAAATGCTGACCTCTAGCCAAAGCAATGTCTTTGAAGTAAGCCTTAACTTTTTTCAAAAAAGAGTTTTAAATTATGGGCAGGTTTGTATAAAATGAACATTCTGATGGTTAGGTTTTTGTGACTGTGACAAAAGGTAGTATCACCAGGAAAAAGAAATTTCAACTGACAAACTGGCCTCTGTCAGACTGGCCTGTAGACAAGTCTGTGGCCCATTTTCTTGATTAGTGACTGAGGTGTTAGGCCCCGCCCAGTGTGGGTGGTGCTAGTCCTGGGCTGCTGTCCTGGGTTCTATAAGAAAGCAGGCTGAGCAAGCCATGAGGAGCAAGCCAGTAAGCAGCACCCTCCATGGCCTCTGCATCAGCTCCTGCCTCCAGGTTTGGGTCTTGGGTTCCTGCCCTGACCTCCATCAGTGATGGGAAGTGATCTGAGACTTGTAAACTGAAATAAACGCTTTCCTCCCGAGCTGCGGTTGGTCATAGAGTTTATCACAGCAACAGAAAGCAACTAGGACAGACATTCTTCATCAGAACTACTCATTCAGAAGTCAAAATAGTAAATAGGGTAAGGAAGCTTGCCTGCCACCAAACCTGACGCCATTGAGACATCCCCCCACTTCCATGTGGGAAGGACAGAATCGTGCTTTTCTCTGACTTCTACCTGTGTGCTGGTCATGTATATGTGCATCCTCCCCATAAAACAAACAAACAAAATAAAACTGTAAACATAGATAGCTGGCAAAGAGCTAGCCTTGGAAGAATTATAAACGATGAATTCTAGAAAGCACATAGAAGAATAAAAACCATTCCTAAAACAAACAGCACTCAGGGCTGTCGATTCCAGAACACATCCTACCCCTGCACCCAGTACTGGGTTGAACCAGGGGACCTGCCTGGGACAGTAATGAAGGCCACCAGTGAGCTCCATCTCCAGTCCTCATCTGTGTGAGCACCTGGTAAGCTCACTCTGTAGCCCTGGCAAGCCTTGAACTTGCCATCCTCCAGCCTCAGTCTCTTGAGTCTCTGGACTTAAAGATGAACTGCCAGGCTCGGTAAGCTTTCTTCTGAAGGTTCACACCTGGGAAGTTCTGATGTCCTGATGTGTGGTGGCCATTGCTTTTCAGAGGATCTTTCCCTCTACAATGATGAGCATTTTTCCATGAGGCTCCAGGGATGGCTTTGACCTTCCTTCTTCCCCCCTTCTTCCTCCTCCTCCTCCTCTTCTTATTTTTGAGACAGGGTTTCTCAGTGTCGTCCTGGCTGTTCTGGAACTCACTATGGAGACCAGGCTGGCCTCGAACTCAGAGACCTGCCTTTCTCTGTTTCCTGAATGCTGGAAATAAAGGTGTGCACTACCAGACTTGACTTCTTTTTTTTTTTTTAAATTCTTTATTAATTTATGTGTATAGGTGTTTTACCTGCATATATATCTATGCATGTGCATGTCTGGAGTCTGAGGAGGCCAGAAGGGTGTCAGAGCAACCTGATTAGAGTTACAGATGGTTGTGAGCCACTGTGTGGGTGCTGGGAATTAAACTCAGGTCTTCTGGAAGAGCAATCAGTACTTTTAACCGCTGGGCCATTTCTCCAGACCCTTTTTTTTTTACTTGCTTTCTTTACATTTTTCTTCTCTCTTGCTCTCTCTCTCTGAGACAGGATTTCACTCTGTAGCCTGGCCTGGCTCATTACACACAATGTAACACAGGGCAGTGTTGAACTTGAGGCAATCCTCCTGCCTCAGTCGTCCAGGGGCTAGCATTCTAGATACTGCACCACTGTGTTCCTCTGGCATTCCTTTACCATTCTGCTGGATGGTGCCAGCCATTAAAACAACTGGAGAGGGTAGAGCATCAGGAGGTGTGGCCAACAGGGTTTCCTGCCAACTATTCTGAGAGGTCCCTTTGTGCTCTTTTCATCCCATGCTTTGGCTGCAAAGAGAAAGTCCACCCTCCCGAAAGCAGCATGTTTTGAGCTCTCTTTGCTGGGACCACCCAACCCTGGCTCGTGAGGGCCCTGGGATGCTTACCTTCTTGTGCACTATGGAGGAGCTGGAGTTGACAGTGCTTTCATCCTCCTGCATCATGACGAGCTCGGGGCTGCTCTCATCTATGGCCTCCTGGACGCTGTTTGCGCTGCTGCTCCGGCTGCCCGTGCTCACAGACACACTGGGGATGGAGTGGATGCTACCCAAGCTGTCCACCTCCCTACTCAGGCTGCTTCCATGTTCACTGTCCTATAAAAATGGCCACTGGGATTAAAAAACATGACATCTGCAGAGTAGACAGAGGTCAACTCTGGGTGTTGTTCCTAAAGAGCCATGTATCTATCTTGAATCTTGTAACAGGGTCTCTCACTGGTTAGAAATCACCAAGGAGGCCTGGCTGGCCACAAGCTCCAGGGATCCTCTTTCTCTGCCTCCCCAGAGCTATGATTATAAGCAGGTGCCATGACTCCTGGCTTTTTTTTTTTTTTCCAAGTATGGGTTCTGAGGATAGAACTTAGGTCCTTGATGCCTACACAGTGACTTATCAACTCACCCATCTCCCCAGATCCTCACATATCTTTTTTTTTTTTTTTTAAAATGGCAGATCTTTGGGGATACTCTACCATGATCACTTCCATGCTTCCCCCAAGGCCACTTTGTTTATGGGTCTTAAGACTCCAAAAGCTATCATCCCAGGGTTTCTCCCTGCTACACATGACCAAGACACTGTGGGGTGTTCCCAGTATGTGTCTTGAGTCTTGGTGGGCTCTTTTGGGAACACCAAGGTCCTCCAGAGACACTGCTGACCACCAAATTGATGATCACTACAATACTCACAGATGAAACTGGAGTGGAGTGGAGAGGGTCTTTGGATGGGACAAGCAGTATGCTCCCCTGCAGGCCATTACTGAGTAACTGAATATGAGGCAGGGGCATGAATTCTACTATCTGAGGTAGGTAATTAAATTCTGCCTCCCTTAAGCAAGTCTGTCATGCTTTCCTCTGTGATCTCATTAAAAATATCTGTTAAATAATACTGGTATGCATTACTACTGGGCCAAAGACTAACAGTGGGCTGGGGGAAGCAGTATGGATATAGCAGTTAACCATTGCAGCAGAGGCTCTTCCCCCACAGGATTAAATGCCACTAAGTCAATTTAGTTACAGATCAGCCCTATTTTCAAATCCTGCTATACAAGATGAAGTTAGTAAATTGCTATGTAGACGTGAGAATATAAGCAATCACTCAGTAATACAAAATGTAGATAATTCTCCACTTTTTCACTTTTGCTTTGAAGACAGAGTAAGTATCCAGGGCTGGCTTGGAACTCGGTCTGTAGACCAGGCTAGCCTTGAATACACAGAGATCAGCTTGCTTCTGCCTCCCTAGTGCTGGGATTAAAGATGTCTGCTTCCATGTCTCACTATTAACATGTCGTATTTTAATGCATTCATTGTCTCAATTAGTGGGATACCAAGTGTCTCTATCAATCAAGAGATTTTTATATTCCAATTCCTATTTTTGAATTTTATTGATAAAATAATTTTGTGTCGTTTAAAGTTAAAAAGTAACATTCATTCTTCCTTCCTTCCTCACTATTTAGTTATTTTTCTAAGATTATCTTGTGTGGATGTGTGCGTGCCACAGTATATGCTCTATGGTGGGTTTGTGGGGGTCAGAGGATCACTTCAGGACTGGTTCTCTCCTTCCTCATGTGGGCCCTGGAGGTCTAACTCAGGTTGACAGCAAGTGCCATTGCCAATGGAGCCATCTAACTGGCCCTCATTCAATTCTCTGGGTTGAGTGAAAGGCCAGGAAGCCATCTTTCCTTTAAAAACTCACATGTACACAGTGTCAAGAGAACCAGATTCACAGTCTTTAAATCCCACAGCCCCCACCCTGAAATAACCTCAACCCATCCTTATTCTCTCAAACTGGCCCCAAATCCACAATCCTCCTGCCTCAGCCTTTAAGTTCTGGGATGGCAGGCATGCACTAGTCTAGTCTCCCCCTGATGCTGACACTTCCAGGTCACAGCTTCAATTGTTTAGTTCTCTTACACCCCTTCCATTGTGTTCTCCCATTTGATGAGAACCACCTCTTAGTTTTCCTACCTTTCCCTATTCCCAGGGACCACGCCCTCACCACTGAACTCACTGATGGACATCCCAGACCACTGATGCTCTGCCACCAGGATCATCCTCCCAAAGTACAGCACTTACCTGAGTCTAAAATGGATCAAGCCCTGGGTGGGGAAGAGACACAGCCTCACTACTGACAGTGAGGGATGCTAGGGGAAAGAGTCTGTTTTCTTTATGGATGGAAGGTTGACAGGCTCCAGTGGATCATGTCATATACATGGGCAGCACTAATTAGACTGGGTGGGTTAAAAAGAAGATGTGAAATTGGGAGGCTACGGGTGTGTGGTGGTTCCAAAGAAAATGGCCCCCAAAGGGAGTGGAGTTGTGGCCTTGTTGGAGTAGGTGTGGTCTTGTTGGAGGAACTTGCATCACTAAGGGGTGGGATATGAGCAGCTCTTTCTCCAGGACCATGTCTATCTGCTCCCTTCCATGAAGGTAATGGGCTAAACCTTTGAAACTGTAAGCTGTCACCCTAGTTAAAAGTTTTTCTTTATAAGAGTTGCATGGTCATGGTGTCTCTCCACAGCAATAGAAATCCTGAGGAAGACAGAAGTTGGTGCCAAAGACTGGGGTATTGCTGTGATGGGCCTAACCATGTTTTTGCTAGGGGGAATTTGACTTTGGTACTTTCGGTTGGAAAAGCAGTGGGAGGCTTTAAGTGCTGCTTAATAGGCCATTCTAGTAGGAGCATGGAAGACAGTGAGTGGTGCTGAGGGTGATTTCAACTGTGGGGATCAAAAGGTTTCCGAGGAGAAGAATGTTAGTATGTTGCCTAGAGACAGGTCTTGTGATATTTTGGTGAAGAATGTGGCTGCCTTTTGCCCTTGTCTGAAGAGTCTGCCTGAGGCTAAAGTGAAGAGTTTTGGATTAATTCTGTCGGCAGAGGAAATCTCAAATCAGCCTCGTATAGACTCTGTTGTGTGGTTATTAGTGTTAACTCTGATAAGGATTTATAATGAAAAGGAGCAATCTGAGCAAATAAAAATATTAAATGTACAGACTGAGAAAAGGGCACCAGAAAGTGGACTAGGGCTAAATCCTGTGTTCAAGGAGATTAAACAGGTTAAGAAATAAATAATATACGGGAGTAGTGACCCTGGGGCAAGATCCCATCTAGTTAAATATCCAACTCTGTGAAAAGGAATTAAAAGAAAAGCTTAGAGCTAGGTGTGGTGGTGCATGATTTTAGTCCCAGGACTGGGAAGGCAGAGGCTGGCAGCTGAGTTTGAGGTCAGCTTTGTCTACAGAGCAAGTTCCAGAATGACCAAGCATAGGCAGTGAAGGAAATCATGGAAAACAGGAAGCTTGTGAAGATATAATTGAATGAGGGACCATGTTCCAGCCCTAGGAAGCAGCAGAACTTGGCAGCTTTGGCCATGTGGTTCTGGTTTCAAGGAGAGAAGAAAGGGGTTGTGGAATCTTCCTCTACAACTAAGGATAGCTGCGGAGGCCAGGCATGTGTCAGGGGTCTCTCTGAATGGAGGCCTAGAGAGGCCATTGCATGCAGCTGTGAAGGTGAAACCTGGATTGCCTTGGAGACCCCAATATGTTAGAGATGCCAGAGCCATAGGATTCCTGCTGGGAAAAGCTAATGGCGGGTAGAACCAGCCCAAGAGAAAGAAGTGTGTTACAGTCAACAAAGCTGAAAGCATTTGGAGATCTATGGAGTATTTTGATATCAGACAGGGAGATGCAGAGCTTGGAGTTTGCCCAGCTGGTTTGGTATTGCTTTGGTTCAGTATTTCCTGACTATGCTCTCATCTCAATATTCTTGAATGGTAATACACACACACACACACACACACACACACACTGTGCCATTACATGTTGGAAGTATGTGATATGACTTTTGATTTTGATCTTACTGGGGATTACAGTTAAGAGATTGCCTTGAGTCTCAGAAGAGATTTTGAACTTTAGATTTTTAAATAAGTTTGAGACTTTGTAGACTATGGGGACTTTTGAACTGAATGCATTTTTGCATTATGATATTGGCAACAAGCCTTTAGGAACCAGGGAGTGGAATGTAAGGGTCTGAAAGAAAATGGTTCTTGAAGGGAGTGTCAGTATTAGGAGGTGTGGTTTTGTTGGAGTAGGTGGGGTCTCATTGGAGGAAGTGCGTCACTGTGGAGGTGGGCTCTGAGGTCTCATATATGCTCAAGCCACACCTAGTGAGACAGTTCATTTCCTGTTGCCTTTGGATCAAGATGTGATGACTCTGAGCTCCAGCACTATGTCTGCTTGCAGGCTGCCATGCTTCCTGCCATGATGATAATGGACCAAACCTCTAAACAGTAAGCAAGCCTCCCCAATTAAATGTTTTCCTTTATAAGAGTTGCGTGGTCATGGTGTCTCTTCACAGCAATACAAACCCTAACTAAGACAGGGTGGGTGGACGGGAAGGTCCTGAAAGTGTTGGACAGGGGACAGGGACTGGATGTGACTGACTTTGTATGCATGTGTGAAATTCTCAAATAAAAATATACTTAAAAATTTGTGCTGTGCCCATTCATGAATGTGTACTCCATCTCTCTATACCCCCTACCCCTGCACAGCACTGCCTCCCACCCAATACTGAAGCTGGACCCTCAGCACTTTTCACATTCTGCCTTTAAGTAAGACTTGCTGCATTTGTGTCTGTTACCCTCAGAGTTTCTTGGGGGAGAGAGAGAGAGCACCCATTCTGTCCCCATCCTTTACTATATTTTCCCTGTACCAAGTTGGAAGCTGCAATCAGGGGAACATACTTCTTCTTCTTCTTGGGATTCATTCAAGGGCCCATTCCGTGTCTCCTGGAAGAGGATCTTCTTCATTTTCCTGTACTGCAGGTTGTCTAGCTCTCGGACGGCATCCTTTGTCCTCTGTATGAGGTCAATGAGGACCCGTGGTGGCCGCTCCCTCCGAATGAAGTCATGCTGATTTGACAGGGAAGAAAAACACTGGTGAGCAAGCCTTATCTTTATGAGCAATGTATACCTATAAGCATTAGGGAGAGGGAGCTGGTTCACAGACCTTAGAAATAAGTGTGATCTTGAGGGTGGTGTCCCCCTTACAAAGAGATAACAATGCTTCTACATTCTGTCTCAAGCTCCACACAAATTCTTTTTTTTTTGTTTGATTTTGTTTTAAGCAGGGTAGTACACAATTTTAATCCCAGTGTTTGGGAGGCAGAGGCAAGGAGATCTTTCTCCATCTCTGTGAATTTGTGGTCTACATAGTGAATTCCAAGCCAGCCAGAGATACATCATGAGATCTTGTCTCAAAGAATGTCTGTTTTGGGGGCTGGAGAGATGGCACAGAGGTTAAGAGCACTGGCTGCTCTTCCAGAGGTCCTGAGTTCAATTCCCAGCACCCACATGGCAGCTCACAACTATCTGTAACTCTAGCTTCAGGGCAAAACACCACTGTACATAAAATAAATAAATAGATCTTTAAAAAAAGATGCCATTTAATTAAACCTCACTGCCTTCCAAATTTGCATGACACCTATAGTTTTTAGGTCCTAATATTCAGTACATTGCATAAGCAAAACAGTGGGGCCAATACCTCAACCTCCTCAATTCTCTCTTACGTATGTATTTGTATGTGTGTACACAAACGTGCCCAGGTCAGAGGACTACCTGTTGGAGTCTCTCCTTCTAAACACATGGGCTCTGGGAACTGAACTCAGGTCTCAGTGTTGGTGGAAAGCCCCTCCTGAAGAATCTCATTTCCATCCCTGAAACTAATTTTCTATTTTTTCTATATCTTTGATTTTTAAAATAAGTGTGTAAATTCTACACATACATAAGCTTGTTTGGTGCTTTTCTCTGTATGTCTGGTTTCTCTTACTTGTAGAACACTGTCTAGATTTATCCATGTTGTCACGTATCATAGGATCTCTCTCTCTCCCTCTTCTCTTCTCCTTTAATTGAGACAGGGTCTTATGTAGCCTAGGCTGGCCTTGAACTGGCTACATAGTACAATGAGGTGATGTTATCCCTTAAGATTTACTTTATCATAAATATAACATAATTAAAATCACTAGAATTTAGGGCTGTAGCACTGTCTTAGTGGCTGGGAGCACCTGGCTACTGTTGCAGGTGACCTGAGTTCAGTCCCCACACCCACCCATATCATGGCTCACAATTGTTTGTAACTCCAGAGGGGATCTAGTGCCCTCTTCTGGCCTCTGTGGGCACTGCATGCACATAGTGCATATATATACACATGAAAGCAACCAGTCATACACATAAAACAAAATAAATAAAATCCTTAAAAACTAATCACAGAACCTAAGTAGAGAAAGATGGATTTGTCCCTTCCAAAGCTAAGGTGAGACAAAGTCTCTCCCTGCCACCGTTCACCTTGCCTTCTATCTCTCACTGGCTCTTGAAAACAGATTTGTGCATATTTTGTTTTCTTTCTTTTAGACACATGATAAAAAGTACTTCATGGGCTCACTCACTAGTCATATAATTTAGATAAAAAACATGGCAGCTGTTTGGTCTACCAGAGGTCAGGGTTCCTGTGAGGCTGCCCCTCATTAAAGAGCTGGACAGCAGAAGCAAAGGAACAGGATCTCTGGGAAGCCACACCCCTCCCCCATCCTCTATTGCTATCTGTAGTTAGCAGCAGCCAAGTACACACAGGCAGAAGTCTCTGAGGTTTCTTTCTTAGATAAAAGGAGGGGGGTGTTTTGTCTTTAGCCCAATCTCCTTCCTGGTCCGGAATAAAGACTTGAGTCCTGGAGTTGTGGGCGTCATTTTGCACCAAAGTCGTTGAAGGCCACAGCTCTGGAGGAGGCAGATAGAGTAGCTTGGGGTTAAGAGTTACATTGCTGAGTCACACATTACTTTGGATGGTGGAGGTATGATACTTCTGTTCTAAATATTCTAGACTTCACATTATGAGATGATTCAGCCTTCACCTGTGCACACCTGAAACATGAATGCACTCAATGCCTTATGCACATGTGTCAAATGGACAAAGCACTAGGCATCTGCTTTCCTTCTTATCCATTGCACAGCACACTGTAGAGGATGATGGGCCCTGGTCCAGTGGCTGCCATGCCTGTGTTCTGCTCAGATTCTTTGCCTGTACTTTCACTCTTGTTGCTGTCTACACTCCTTCAATCAAAAGGTCCAGACCCTTCTAAGAGAATAATTTGTAAACCAGGGGTAGCTCATGCTTATAGTCTGGTCTGAGCACTCGGGAGGCAGAGGCAAGAGGAACTCTGTGAGTTCAAGGCCAACCTGGTCTACAGAGGAAGTCAGGGGCAAAGCTACATATTGAGACCCTGTCTCAAACAACAAAATAACTTTATTGTTCTTTACAATGCTTAAAGAACAGTAATGTTGAAAAAGTATAGAAAAACACTTAAAGGAAAATAAACAAGCCAATTCCAAATTCCATCACCCAGAAAAAAATATTAGAATGCCAATTTAGATCTTATCAACACCCTCCCACAAACCTGCCCAGACAAAGACTTTTAAGAAAAAAGTTCCAAATGGGAACCATAACATACATTCTAATTTAAGTATAATCTATAAAGCTGAAGATGTACTTGAATTTAACAGAATTAGAAGAGAGTACAATAAAATAATTGCTTCATCTCAAGTTATAATTTTTTTCACTGCCAGTATTATCTATACCTAAACCTCCCTTTAAAATAAAGGAGAGCCATGTATTGAAGAGAAAGCCCTGGGGTGGGGGAGCACACAGGGAGGTATATGGGAAGGTTGGAAGGAGGGAAGGGGAGGGGAAATTATGTAATTGCATTTTAATTTCAAAAATTAAAACAGTGAAACAATCTGGACATAAATGTGATCCTCAATAAATAAATAAATCATCAAGTAAATGAATTTAATTAAATTAAGGAGAGGGATGGCTAGATGGCTCAATGGGTAGAGGTGATTGCTACCAAGAATGATGATAAGCTGAGTGTGAGAGCGGGGACCCACACCGTGGAAAGAGAATGGAGAGCAGGTGACGTGTATGCTGGGACACGCATGCTCATGGGCACACATTCTCTCTCAAAATAAATGTCAATGTAATAAAACATTTCAAAAATAAAGAGAAAATATCATACAAGCCTTAAGAGAGTGGGATTACCAGTATCAAAACACTGAATTTTTTATCTGAAAAATAGGAAAATTAATACCCTGATAATTTCCTGACCCTAGCTTTCTCCTTTGTTCTTTTTATTTTGCCAGTGTTTATCACATCACATCACATTGTGGGCTTTAAACATTTCAATAATTTTTGCCTTATGTTCTACATTTAAATTATTCAATTCAAAAGTGACATTTTAATGTAAGGAAGAAAATATGAGAAAAAGAAGGGCTACTGAAAAATATTCAGGAATAAGTAGCTAGCCAGCTGGAGGAAAAGGCACGACTCTTATCTCATGCCTTTTTTTTCTTCCTTTAAATATTTATTTATTATGTATGCAGTATACAGAAGAGGGCACCAGATCTCATTGTAGATGGTTGTGAGCCACCATGTGGTTGCTGGGAATTAAACTCAGGACCTCTGGAAGAACAGTCAGTGTTCTTAACCTCTGAGCCGTCTCTCCAGCCCATCTCATGCCTTTTCAAAATCTATGTAAGGCTCTCTTCAGCACAAAGGATGCTAAGGCCTCTGGCATAGCAATCTTTCCAATATTATTTTTGCTCAGGATTGCTTTGGTTATCTGTGATCTTTTCTGGGTCCATTTGAATTTTAGGACCCCCCCCTTTCTGTGGAGAATGTTTAGGTACTTTGGGATTTCATTTAATCTGTACGTTATTTTGGTAGGATGGTTATTTTCACAATATTAATTCTATCAACCCATGAACATGGGATATCTTTCCATTTTCTAGTGTCTTTCTTAATTTTTTTCAGAGATTTGAAATTTTCTCTCTCTTTTTTCTCTTTATTTTATATATAGGGGACTGAATCATAGACAGTTGTGAGCCACCATGTGAATGCTGGCGATCAGACGTGGGTCCTATATAAAGCAGTGCATACTCCATTTTTGTTTTGTTTTTTTCCAGACAGAGTTTCTCTGTGTAGCCCTGACTGGCCTGGGACTACCTCTGTAGACCAGGCTGGCCTTGAACTCACAGCAATCTCCCTGCCTCTGCCTCCCAAGGGCTGAGATTAAAGGTGTGCACTGCCACACCTGGCTCCTGCAGCCAAGGTTCTTAACTGCTGAGCCATCTCTCTAGTGCTGAGATCTAAAGTTCTTATTGCAGAAGTCTTTCACATCCTTGGTTAGGTTTATTAAAAAATGCTTTTTTGATGTTACTGTAAACTGAAGTTGTACCCATGCTCTCTTTCTCAGCCTCTTTATTGACAGTAGACAGACATGTCTACTGATTTGTACAGTTGATTTAGAGATTAACAAAAGTCCTGGTATCAGGCACAAGAAACCTTCTTGGAAATGGTTGATCATGGCAGTCTAAGTGATGCCCAAAATAATACGGATTATATATGTAACCCTAGGTTGCCTCTCAAAGTTTGAGCGTAGACTTCTATTGCTGAAGACACCACACATGAAGGACACAGGAATCATGTGGTGATTCGACCTGGAAAGGACCCGATTGTCTCTTTCCTGTGACCTAGCTTCTGTGCTTCCAGAAATTACTATGTAAGCTGCCAAGGAAGAGGAGCGATTAAACACCCCTGTCCAGCTATAATACGTATGAACTGTGACAATTACCAGCGTGGCAGGAAGATTTAAGAGCTGGAACACCAGGAAGTCGGCTGGGAGACAGTCTCCCCTAGAAAAGGCTTCCCAGACAAGACTAGAAGAAAGGAATGCTACCAGGAAGGGAGGAATTCTGTGTGCTCTCACCCTGGACAAGAACTACAGGCAACAGCTGACTGTGGGGGGAGGAGAATTAACCTCTCCCAGGGAGGAGCCCATTACTGGCTGTCTAATGCAGAATGACCAGCCTGGAAACTACACACCACCAACAAAAATGTACTCGGCATGTTGTATTTTATATATCTATGCACACACACATAATGAAAATAATGAAAAGGACCATCAACTATCGGGGACCATAAAGGGGTTTGAGGGATGGAAATTGGGAGATGCTTATGCGAGGAAAGGATGTAGTGAAAGGGATGGGTTACTTTTATTTCGATTAAAAACATTTTAATTTAAAAAGAATGATAAAGTAAAAGTGAGAAAGATATCTGTAAGAGTCATACATTAGTGATCAACAGCTAACAGACCAATGGCAAAGATCACAGAGAGGCCATCAACCAGGAAACAGAGAAGGCACCACAGCTTAGGGAGACACTTGTCTAAGGCATAAGAAATAAAACTGTAGCCTGAGGGGCTGGTGTGTGTGTGTGTGTGTGTCTGTGAGCGAGTATGTCTATGTGTGAGTGTGCATGAGTGTGTGCACAGATATGTCAGCCCAGTGTTGGCCTTACAGGGGTGAGGCCCTAACACTGCCCCAAGACCTCCGAACTAAATGAAAACAACCCAAACAACATGGAATGAGATCCTATAGAAAAATCCAGAACAAAAAGACAAAAATATCCACCAAAATCACAGCCAGAAATATTTTTTTTTGTTTATTAAGCAGTGAAATTCAAATGTTCACACTTGGTCAGGGAGGCTGTGAACTCCAGGGCAATCTGGTGGTATACATTCCAACCAAAGACTCACTCTTCTCTTTCATGACTGCTATCAGGCCTATTGATGCTCATTGCAGGACAGGGTGTTAGGAGGTAGAGGCTGGGAGTGAGTGCATAGTTCCTACTCCCAGGCATGCATAGTTGTCCACTTTCCCAGCATGCATCAGGCTCTGGGACCAAAACTCTTTTTGTAGCTGTTTCCTCCTAGATTAAAGCCCCCCAAGCTTGTTAAGACACATGGTATTTACAGAGAGGTAGAACACTCCATCCTACAGGGAAGCTCCTTAGGTTCAGTAAGGAAACAACTCGAAAGCTTCAGGAAGTCCCTAAAACTAATCAGACTCACTAGATTTTTCTCTCCCCAAGCATACGGAAACAGTTAGGAATGCTGAGGATGACTCTTAGACCAGCTGAGATACCTGGAAAGGACCCTCTCCAGCCTATTGTGTTCTGTGCAGTATGCTTTAGATGTTCAGCTTTTGTGATCTGTCACCCATGCTGGGGTGGGCTTTGGTGATGCAGCTGTCTTTGAGTCATTTCTGCTCCTGTAAGTAACCCCTCACCCATATTCCTGTAAGTATCTCAGTAAAACTCATGGTTCACCAAAGTGGACTTTGGTCTGTCCTCAGATTCTTATCTGCAGTGAGTAGATTGCTGTTCATGCCATTACAGGAGTAGTATCAACACAAAAATCCCCAGTACTGAGAAAATATTATTGTGTGTACATATGCCTGTGAGGTGTGGAGGTTAGGGTGGAGGGTGCTGAGTGTCTTGCTGTAACATTCCCTATATTATTCCTGTGAGACAGTATCTCTCATACAGCTAGGCTGGTGGTCAGAAAGCCTTAGCGCCCTTCCTGTCTCTGCCTTCAACAACATTGAAGTTCCGGGTTTACGTAGCCCTGCCCTGCTTTTCGTGTGGGGGCTGGGATCAGAACTCAGATCCTCATGCTACAGCAGCAAGTGCTCTCACCACAAGGTCATCTCCCCAGCCAAAAATGTATTTCTTTTTCTACGTATGAATGTTTATAACTTATTTTATGGGGGAGGGTGTTGCCTGCAGGTATGTATGTCTGTGATCTACATTTGTGTGAAGTGCCTGTAGAGGTCAAAAGGGGGCATTGGATCCCCTGGAATTGGAGTCACAGAAGGTCGTGAGTGGTCATGTGGGTGCTGGGAACTTAATCAGGTCCTCTACAAGAACAGTCAACCCTCTGAAGTGCCAAGCCATCTCTCTAGGCCTGCATTGGCCACTGTTTTAGGTCTGACACATTAAGTAGTACAATCCTCCTGGGTTTTTCGCATAAATAAGCCAACAAATAAAATTTCTCATGAGAGGATCCATTCTAAAGGTGAAATGAACAACAATACTGAATAAACACACACATATAAAAGGGTAGAGATCTGGATTATTCTATGCCAAGCAGGAAATGCTTAGAGCATGGTGGATTCCCATCCACTACACAAATATTGATGGACCACAACACACAACACACAAAGAGTGGCTCAAGACTGTGAGTTTCAAATCAAACCAATGCGTATTCATTTAAAAAATTGGCCAGAAATCAAAGAAAAGGAGAAGAAAAATATTATAGAATGGAAACATTTAGCTGTTGTTTGAGACAGGCTCACAGGTAGTGGAGGCTGGCCACAAACTACTGATGTTCTTGCCTGGACCTCCAGAGCTAGGTGTGGCAACAGTATCCTCCTGTGAGACCAATGCTGGGAAGGTGGAGGCAGGAGGATGATAAGATCAGCCTGAGCATGTGGTGAGATCACAGAATGCCACCGTGGCCCCCTGAGTATAGTTCTGTGACACTCTTGGAGCTCATCTATCTATATGACCCCAGTATCTGCATCTTCACTGCCTGGATCAACAACCGATCTAACTGAAGCTTACACAGTTGGCATTGGTGTTGTTGGCAGATCTTCCTGAGGGTTCATTCAAGTTCAGTCAGAAAAACTCTGGGATGGTCAAGGAGAAATTGACCTTACTTAGGAAAAACAGGAGGCAGGGAGAAAAACACTACCCAGGGGTGGGGTGGGGGGAATGGCAGGAAGGATGTGTCTGTAAGTGACTGTTTGCCCCGTGGCTGAACTTCATGGCCCCTCCCCAGATGGAAATTGGAAAAATTACCCGTAACAGTTCCACCGCGGCTGGTCTTTCCTGAGGTATTTTGTGCAAGCAGTAGTTAACGAATCTCCTGAAGGAGTCGGTCCTGTGTGGGCACACCAAGGAGAGCAGTGAGGGATGGTGGGACATGCAGCATAAGAAGGCGGAGTGCATGGGAGAGAACGCTTCGCAACTTGAGAGTGTGTGTGTGTGTGTGTGTGTGTGTGTGTGTGTGTGTGTGTGTGCATGCTTACAGGCCAGAGACTGACATCGAGTGTCTCTCACAGTCATCCCCCACCTGAGTTTTACTCTCTCATTGAACCTGGAGCACACCGATTTGATTAGACTGGCTGGTCAGTGAGCCCAGAGATTCCTTCCTCTTCATCTCCCACACTGGGATTTTGAGGCTCAGCTTTTCTGGAGACAGAACTCATATCCTCTTGTGTATACAACAAGACTTTGCCGACTGGGCCATCTCCCCAACCAGGAGATTCTTTTTCAAAAGACATTTTGAAATATCAGGAGACCTGGACCATTTTCAAGTTATGACATTGAAAATTAATTCTTTTGGATAATGAGGTGGACAGAGTCCCAAGCTAGTTAACAACGCAGTCATACACATAAGTAAGGCTAGATCAAAGCCCAAAATAGATCAGAAAATACAAACATGATACTTATGTATAGTGGTTTAATGTTTTCCCCCTCAAAGATAACACGGTTCCTAATGTCCAGTCTGCACCCTTCAGTACAGTTTTCTAACTCCTCTGCCACCCACCACCCACCTCTAAGGAGTAAAAACAAAAGCGCATGGGGGCAGAAAACCTCAACACACTTTCTGAATAAAACCTAGTCTTCTCTCGCAGACTTCATGTGTCTGTCCACCCTTGTTAGATGGCTCATTCTTTGTAACGCTTATGGCTTAAAGGTTACAAACATGCCATGGTTTTTGGCGAAAAACAAGAAATCTTCTGCCTAGGAGTAACGTGTTGTGTCCCAGGCCATTCTGATGGACACAGAGACAATGACATCAGCCAGGGAGGGTATCTCACATCTGCTAAGAACTACAGATGAGGAGATGAGCAGGACCTGAGGGGTTGGGTGTGGGAGGGAGGTAGCAGGGGACATGTTCTCAGTGTGTGTGTGTGTGCATGTGGTATACAAAGGTACACTGTTTGTAGGGCATTCATTCTTACTGTTGTGGTAACAGAAGAATGCAATGGTGTTTTAGAGCACATTCATAAGATGTAGTTTAATGAGGATGTCAGAGACCCACAGTGAGTTGCTCGGCCATGTCTTACCATTCTCTGGACTGTAGCGTGGGGGAATCATTCTGGGCAATGTGGTAGAGGGCGCTCATGGCATTCATGTTGAAGAGGGGGGGCTTCCGCTCCGCTGGAAAAGGAAGGAAACATGGTAAGGTGTTCCCAAAAGAAGTAAGGTGGGTAGCAAAATCAAGACTATTAATCAATGAGACACCATTTGCTTGTACTCTTTGGGTCAGCTCCAAGGAGTCATTTGCTGGCTGCTGGTCACTCACTGTTCACCAGAAGTCTCCCAGCAGTGGGAGAAAATGTCCTTATTTTTTCATAGGTTCTGCATAGATTGGTGTTGGCCTGTTTTTCGATGACAAGGTGTGAATATGTGTGTATTTTAATTAAAAAATACATATTCATTAAGTGAAAGCAAGAAGCAAAAAAAAAAAAGTAGAACAAAATATATGATTATGGAATGGAAGGGCTGGAGAGATGGCTCGGTGGCCAATAGCACTAGCTGCTCTTACAGAGGACCCAGGTTTCAGCACCTACAAGGTGGCTCACAGCCATCCATTAACCCTAGCTCCAGGGGATTCAATACCCTCTTCTGGGTACTGCATGCACATGGTGTAGTAAATACAATACAAGGAAAAATATTTATACATATGAAACAATTAAATCTCTTTTTAAAAGAAAAAAATATTATTGTGGACTGGAAGAGACACTTATTTATGTATTTATTTAGAGTCAGGGTCTTTCTTAGCCTAGAGGCCAGCCTATTTAAACAGTGAGTTTCAGCATAACCAGGGATACATAGTGAAACCTTGTCTACAAAGTAAATAGATATGCAAATAAATAAAACATTTAAAAAATAAAAGGAGGTGATGATGTGGAGAAACTTCTTAGTCTCTTAAAAACAGTTATTCATTAGCAGTTTCATAATGTACTTTAACTACAGTCCTCATCCGGGTTTGCTGAATGGTGTTTGTAGATGCCTCTGGGATGGTCCATCAGGATGTTGCAAGGACCTAGTCCCTCCTTTTCCTGGCCCCCCCCTTTTCCCCATCCTTCTCCTCCAGGGTCTCCACATAGTACTCCTAGCTGGTTGGCCTCCCCAGTGGCTGAGATCACGTGTGTGCACCACCATCTGGAGCAGACCGTTTACATGCACCAGGTAGAAATTGGTTGAAACTTGTCGAAACTGGTAGGTGGTGTGTGAACCGGTCTGTGCAGGAATTTCGTGGACAGAGGTCTCAAGCACAGAAAAGACAGAAATGGTTTCAGGCTGTTTTTCAAGGAGTGTCAAGGAGTTTCTAGAGCATAGTCTTGTGGTAAAGTAAAATGTTTTTAAAACCACATGGGTCTGGGAACTCCTGTGGACACGGCGGCTCCCTGTTCCTTCTAGCACTAAGTACAGAGCACTGAGCAGTGCTTTCTGACCTCCATTAGCCCGCCCATTCCGAGAAGAACATGAGGCCAGTTCCCTTCAGTGAAGCAATCAAACAGGCCATTTCACATGGATATTTTCAGTCTAGATTTTAGCCTTCTCAGGTTAATTTTTTAAAACATTGTTTTAATCAGTTTTGAAGGGGGGTGTTGAAGTCTTGCTATGTTGCTCAGGCTGGTCTGAAACTCCTGAGCTCAATGGTCCTTTTGTCTGTCTCCTGCGTAGCTGAGAACATGAGTGTTCCTGTCTCAGCTCTGGCTAATTCTTAACAATCCTGTTGTGGCTTGAATATGAAATGCCCCCACAGGCTCATGGATGAATGAAGAAAATAAATCAAAAGGAAAGGAAAGGATATGGCTACTCCTAGGCATGGTAGAGGAGAAAGTTGTATTGTAGATAAAAGAGAGAGCATAGGCAGTGACAGGGACATCTGGGAGTCTAGAGCAGACATGACCAGGCTGAGCTGGGTCATATGTGGAGGGGGGAAGGGAGGAGAGAGGGAGGAAAGGGGAACCAGGTCTCACAGCCAGAAGGTCCAGAGATCCAAAGAGAGCAGGTAACTAAAATGTCTGGATTATGGAAGGAAGAGCCCTGGGGAAGGGCAGTTTAGCCTCTGGGCTGGGGAGTTCAGGGTTGAGGGTGGGGTAAGCCAGGTGTCATATCCCTTATTCGGTAGGGACAGAGGATGCTGGGGAGAACCTTGAGGCCAGGTCCACTTTGATGTTAAGTGGCACGTGTGAACACTGGGTCCCTTAGCTGGTGGTATTGTTTTAGAAGGCTATGAAACTTCCTGGAGGTAGATCCTCACTGCAAGAAGGTCTTGGGATTTTTGTAGCCCCACTTCCTGTCAGTGAGCACTGACTTCCTGACAGTGGAAACAATGTAACCAGCTGATTTAAGTGCCCTTGGCCATGCCTTCTCTGCTGGGATAGACCGTATCCTCTCAAACTGTGAGTGGAAAACAAACCTTTCTCCCCTGTGCTGTTTCCGGTCAGGAATTTGGTCACAGTAGTAAGGAAAGGAACTAATACAAACTCATTTTGTTTTTGCAGTAATTTAAAGCATAATTATTAAGGGTTTATGCTGTGTGAATGATCACTTCCTTGGAGAAGCCTTCTAAGACTTTTGTCACTGCAGACTATATCTTTGCTGCTGTTTTTTAGCCACACGTTACAACTCTTATTATTTTGTGTCCCTTACTAAGTGTATGTCTAAACTTCACAGGGGCAGGGATGGTCTTCATGATGTTTGTTTTATTTTTTACCCTTTCTAGTCCTGAGGACTCACTTTTGGAGGTAGTTCCCACAAAACCTTCTAAATAAATTAATACAGGGGAACCTAATGCAAAGAACAGTATCTATAAAGAATGTTTGTGTGGGCTGCTGAGATGGCTCAGCATCCAAGGTGACTGCTGCTAAAACTGAGGACCTGGGTCCAGATGGTGGAAGAGAAGATATGACTGCTTTTTAACCTCCACTTATGTGGTGTGGCACTCACATGCACTTCCTCCACCACTCACAGATATATAGATAAATAAAATTATTATTTTTTTTTAAAAAAAAACCTTTATTTTATTTATTTAATTAATTGCCTTGGTGTTTGCCTGGAACTGGAACTACAGACAGTTGTGAGCTGCCATGTGGGTGCTGGGAATCGAACCTGGGTCCTCTGGAAGAGCAAACGGTGCTCTTAACCGCTGAGCTATCTCTCCAGCCCCGATAAATAAAATTATTAAAAATATTTAAAAAGAATCTTTGTGTAGCAGACAGGCATAGAAATGATGAAATGAGGGGCTGGAGAGATGGCTCAGAGGTTAAGAGCACTGACTGTTCTTCCAGAGGTCCTGAGTTCAATTCCCAGCAAAACCACATGGTGGCTCACAACCATCTATGATGAGGTCTGGCGCCCTCTTCTGTAAAACTGTATGCATAATAAATAAATAAATAAATAAATAAATTAAAAAAAAAAAAAAAAAAAAAAAAAAAAAAAAAAAAAAAAAAAAAAAAAAAAAAAAAAAAAAAAAAAAAAAAAAAAAGAAATGATGAAATGAGACCAAGGTCGTGAGGCTTACATCAGATACCATGTGATGGGCTCACCATAAGAGGGATGGGGTAACTCTCATTCTTAGCAAAATGAAAAATAATTCAAACTGCTTGGAAGAACAGGGACTTGCATAGGAGCAGCAGTGAAAAGAGTACTAGATAAATAAAATGTAAGTTTAGAAAGAGGATGTTAGAGCTGGGGATGTCAGCAGGTTGATAGAGGGTTTGCTTACTATTCACGAAACCTTAGCTTCAATTCCCACATTGCACAAACCAGGTGTGGTGGAGCATGTCTGTAATCCTGGCACTTGGGAGGTGAATACGGGAGGATGAGGATCACAAGTTCAAGGTCATCCTATGTTACATAGTGATTTCAAGGTGGGCCTGAGTTATATGAGACTGTCTTGGAAAAGAAAACTGAAACCAAAACCAAAACTCAGCATTAGTGTAGACAGCAGAACTCAGACTTGAAGCCTAAATGGGGGCCAAGGAGGAGCAGGCAATGAGGCTAGGGACAAGCCATGAAAGCCAGCCCTTAGGTGGTGGGAAAATCACTATAGTAGAGAAGCCAGAGCCTGGGGCCATCCTCCAAACACTGGATTTGAAAGGTCTGGTCTATGTTGGAATTCTTTACTAGATGAACTACCCCTGAGCAGGCTGAGCTGACTGCTGAATCTCAGCCTGGGCTGCACAGTAAGACTCTGTCCCCAAACAAGCATGTAAGCAAGCACAACCAGCCTTATAGCTACAGCGACAGGGCTTGTCACTGGGACAGAACAGCACGGAGCAAAGGCCAGAGTCAGCCAGCAGCCCACTTCTGTGTAATGAGGCACTTCCCACGGGTGTTTCCTGTTGCAGTGGGGAAGTTACAAGCAGTGCAGACATGCAGCAGGTACTGCAGAGTCTAGAACATTTATCATCTGGTTCTTTCCAGGGAGTTCATCACTGCACTGGAGGAGCACAGCAGGCAGCATAAATCTGTAGCCAGTGCAAAGCAAGGACTGGGGGTCCCTGTGACACGGTTCCATGAGTCCTTATTTTTGTGGGTGTGGGTCTCTCTGTATGTATGTTGTTCACATGTACTTGTATGTGTGTCTTCATGTGTATGGCATACATGTGTTTTCATGTGTGGTATGCATGTGAATAGGTGTGCATAAAAATATTTGCATGTATGTGGGTGTACATGTTGTGTGCATGCAGATGGAGGCCAGAGGCTGTCTTCCTTGATCCTGTTCTACAGGGTCTTTCACTTGAACTCAGAGCTTGATGATTCGGCTAGTCTATCCAGCCAGTTTGCGCTGGAGGTTGTTTGTTGCCTCCTCTCAAGCTCTGGGATTACGAGTGGGTAGTCACATTTACATGGGTGCTGGGGAGCTGAACCTTAGGCAGTGCAGGAAGCATTTTATCTACCAAACAGACTCCCCAGCCAGAATTCTATATTTTCTTAAACGAAAGGAAAGGACAAAAGAATAGAAAAGCTAATCTTGCTACAAAATATATTTAAAGAGTTCTTGTTAACTGAAAGACAATGGCACATCTTTGTGGATGCACCATCTGTGCCGACCAAGGTCAAGCTTTAGGGAGGTCATTTTTGTGGGTCACTGCTAACAGCTCTGCCTGAATGTGCCAACTTATAACCAGTGGGCTGTACTCTGTCTGAGAAAGAGAGGTGACCAAAGGCAACCCACTCTAGGATAAGTGCTTTTTGAAAAATCTAAGTTTTCTTATAAGCAAATATGGTTAGCAGCACTAGCTTGACGGGGACGCCAACTGCTATGAGTTGCATAGTTCCTATCCTATGCCTGGTACTTGCTGCCTCAGGCATGGCATGGATGCTATTCATCATGCCACCAGAGCCTGGCAGCAAAGTGTACTCTCCAGTTTCCTAAGGGAAGAAATTGAGGTAGGGCTAGGCTCAGTACTGAAACGGGTGACAAAGTAGTGGTCACCCACCTGACCCCCGGGAGCCTCCCAATGGCTGGGACATGTGCACACCATCATGCTTAATGCATGTGAGTGTGTGTCTAGGTGTACATATAAATGCCAAGTGAATGCAGGTGCCTGATGAGGCCAGAAGAGGACATGAGATTCCCTGGAGCTAGAGTTACTGCTGGTTGTGAGCTGTTCAAAGTGGGTACTGGGGACAGAATTCAGGTCCTCTGTAAGGTAGCAAGTGGTCTTAACCCCTCCCTGAACCATCTTTCCAAGCCCCTGACTTAATTTTTTTGATTTATAAACTATGTGGATATGTGACCTCATTGAAAAAAAAGTAAATACTCTACTCTTCTCCCTTGAATCATTTTTTTTCACTAATCTCTCATTCATGAGAAGTGACAGATTGTGCATCTAAACTTTTCTGTTAGAAGAGGTAGATAAAGCCCTGAACAGCATGAGTGTCCCAGGTCTCCTCTACAGGACAAACTTCTCAGGAAATCTGACAGGGTCAATGTGGAGACCAGAAAAGAATTTAAATAAAAAGAGATGTACATCTTAAAAATTAGACAAAGAAATGTCAAAAATATAGTTTTAAGTTTTAAGTTTTTGGATAAGGCTGATTAAATCTAGACCAGTTTACCCCGCTTAGAAAGGCGAACGGCTGCTCTTATCCTCAGGCCCATAGTTAGCTTACAGTATGGAAACACGCAAAGGCTACCCAGGGTCCTTTGCTCCAGCAACAGTTTGGTTTTGTTAAGTTTATCAGCATAGTGTGGGACAGGTGTTATTTACAGACAAGCCTAAGTTCAAATATGCAACCAGGAAAATAAATGGTATTTTAGATAGTTTTAGGCTATAAATATTTAGGGGATAACTTTAAAGGTAAGTGTGTGTGTGT
Source organism: Sigmodon hispidus (assembly GCA_004025045.1). NCBI lineage: Eukaryota > Metazoa > Chordata > Mammalia > Rodentia > Cricetidae > Sigmodon > Sigmodon hispidus. The sequence goes on along the minus strand of PVIH01014567.1, from coordinate 1,447 downwards.
GTGTGTGTGTGTGTGTGTGTGTGTGTGTTACCCAAGGAGGCCAAAAGATGGCCTCAGATCCTCTTGAATCTGGAGTGACAGGTGGTTGTGAGTGACCCAGTGTGGGTGCTAGAAACTGACTCAGGTCCTCTGAAGATGAGCAAGTGCTCTTAGCCACTGGGCATCTCTCCAGTCCCTGAGGGACACCTGCCCATGCTGGTACATCTTTCCCTATGACGTTTCTCAAGAGTCCACTGTCAGGTCAAAAAGCAATGTTAAAACATATCAGATAAGTCTTCTAATATCCCACTATACGGTTGAAAAGATGAACTAAAGCAATGGGGGTTATTTCAAAGACAGGGTATGTGGTGTCACACAGGGTGATGGGTGTTTCTCAAATATTAGCAATTACTGGCTTGTTTTTCATGGAGACACAGCAGAGAAGGAACCATCTTCTGTGGTGTATAAGAGCACTGGAAACATCTAACAACAAATTCACATTGCCTGGCCTTTGGACAACTGACAATCACCAAGTGAGTTCTCGACAAGTTAACTGATGAGTGTAATGAGGACCAGTTTGCAAAGATCCAATGACCACTACTCTTCACTCACCCAGTTCTATGCAGGTAATGCCAAGGGACCAGATGTCAACTTTCCCATCGTACTGTCCTTCGTCCATGGCTAAGATCACCTCTGGGGCCATCCTGCCAAAAACAAGGTGCAGAACTCAAGTTATCAGCAGAAACAAAATTTCCATTATAAAACTAATTGGTACAGTAAACTTAAGGGTATTTAAAGGGTTTTTTCTTTTGTTTTCTGGGAACCAAAACTCAGCCCTCTGCAAGGACAGCAAGTGCTGATAACTGCTGAACCAGTTCTCCAGCCCCCATTTAAAGTTTTCAGTGTTTGTTATGGTGTTATTTGTAGAAACCCTGGGATGAAACCAGCCTAGACAATCAACAGATGCATAGGTAAGGAAAATGTGGTTCAGGTACACCATGGAGGCATCTGTGATGTGCTGGTTTGGATGAGAATGTCTCATGTAGGCTCATTGACTTGAATATGTGGTCTCAGCTGGTGGAACTGTTTGGGAAGGATTAGAAGGTGGAGCTTTGCTGGAGGAGGTGTGTCAATGGGGGTGAGCGCTGAGGTTTCAAGAAACTCCCCCAATTCCCAGTCTCTCTCTCTCTCTCTCTCTCTCTCTCTCTCTCTCTCTCTCTCTCTCTCTCTGCCTCATGGTTATGTCTTAAGATAAGAGCTCTCAGCTGTTTCTGCTGTCATGCCTGCATCCTGCCACTCCCTGCCCTGACAGTCACAGACTCTAAACCTCTGAAATTAAACACTTTTTATTCATCACCTTGGTCATAGTGTTTTATCACAGCAATAAAAAGTGACTGAGATGTGGGACAGAAATGGGGAACATCATGTTAAGTGAAATAAGCCAGACTTAGAAAGGTAAATATAGAAG
>PVIH01014566.1:0-53207 GCA_004025045.1 Sigmodon hispidus | reverse complement strand
TCCCTCCCTCCCTTCCTTTTAAATCAGCAGTATTGGGGAGATTAAACCAGGGACTTTGTGCATGCTAGACACCATTTTACACCTAATCTATATCCCTGGCTACCCACAGAAGACTTTTAAATGGAACTTCTCTGCTCCACACTTGTGGGTCTTAGTCCTGTCCATCATTCTCACCCTGTTTGTCTCAAGTCGTGTCTTGTGAGGCTGGAAGCTAGGCCATGGCCGTCTTCTCTCTCCCCCGTAAAAGCAAGAAGTGTTTGTTCTGATTTGAAGCATCTGACCACAGTAACAGAGACTGTCTCTTCCTCCATCCCAGGGTTCCAGCTCTTCCAGGGATTGGTCATGGAACATATGGCAATCCTGGTCACAGAAAGTGTCCATCAGGCTGGTCTGCAGACAGCACAGTGTTAGGCTGGGCCAGACCTGGCTTGCAAAGGCAAGAGGTCTAGGAGCCAGCTCCAAGGGATTTCTTTATCACAGGATCAGGCAGGGCTTGATCTTATCCTGACCCTGTCTAGGTTACTGGGCCCCCAGGACTCCTGGTGAGGACACTAGGGCAGACAAGTCCTGGGGCCCAACAGGATGAGGGTTACCTGCTAAGCCAAGGGGAGGGAGACCCTGCCCCCTCTCTTCTTTCCTGACCTGGAAGATTAGCTCTGGCCTTGGGGCCATCTGGCAGATTCTAGTCTTGCTATCAGCAGACTTCTCTCATCCAGCACTCAGTCTTTCTTTCCTCTGCTAGGGTGGCCCCACTGTGCTGAGGAGGGGTGGGTAGGACCAGACAGGCAGGTACCATCCTGGCCTAGGTTGTCTGGGGGTGACTCCCAGGAACCAGGAAGTGGCTGGGCCAAATTGTTGTCATCACCCTGACCTAAGGACTGGGATGCACCAGCTTCCGGGAGGACAGGAAGGGTTGCCAAGGGCCTGCCAACTCTACACACAAGCTCCCTGCTCCATGAATCACTCACACATGGTAGCCTGAGGTGGTGCTGCTTACTCTCAGACACATGATTTGTGGGGGCTGGGGTGGCAGGCAGTAGGGAGTCCAGCTTAGAGCTTTGTACTTGGAATTGGTGTTCTTTCTCACTGCCGTGCTTGGCGCTCAGCGAGTGGAGAGTATGACAGACAGACCAAGGGTTTCAGGCGGGGAGCATTTCCTCTGGGTGTAATTTGCCAGTGTGTACTGGGGGAATCCAGAGTGGGGGTGGGCTGTGGCATTCTTTGTGAAGCCATCTGGGTGCTGCTGCTCACTCTGGGAGCTGGTGACTACCCTGGGGGCCTCCGAGCCTTCACTGAGCTGTCTGTCTCCTGTCTGTGAAGGGGTATTTGTACGCCCAGAGCAGAGCCTGATGCCCAAATCTAGTGCATACTTGATGTCTCTGCCTGTCAGCAGACATGGTTCGGGGCCAGGTCACCTGCTCTGCTTTTCTGTTGTGTGCAGTTTGAAACTTCCCCGGGGTCCTGGCTCCTGGGGTCCCTGCAGACCCTCCCTTCACTAGGAAGGACTGCTGCAAAGGTGTGTGACACTCATGGAAACACGCCTGGCCTGGTGCTCCTAGCATGAAAACAGAAGTATGTTACTGATTATTTCATTGAAATGTTAGATATAGTAGGTAAAACAAATTCAGGTTTCCTTCTTGGAAACAGGGTACAGCTCTGTAATCCTGGTTAGACTTGAACTTCCTGTGTGTGAGTAGTTAAAGCTGATCTGCCTGCCTCAGCCTCATATAATAGTGAGATTACAGGATTGTAAATTGACTTTACAATACATTGTTAAAATTAATGCTTTTGTTTAGCAATACATGCGGCCCTAGTTTCCATTTCTAGCACTGTACAAAAAGCTGCCATCAAACCCCAGACAGACTACCACCTTCATTTTAGTTCTGTTTCACTTTGAAAAATGTGAGCACTTGCACAGGCAGAGCCATACTTGGGCTCACACTGTTTATGGACAGTGCTGCTCCCGGAGCCTAGGCATGAGTGCCTAGGGAGCTGACAGAGGTGAGCACCAGTGCACTGTGGAGGCAGGGGCTGTAGATCCAGGATCAGTATTATGGCCTGTGTGTTAGGAAACATGAGTGCTTGCCTAGCATTCATAAAACTCTGGGTTCCTTCCCCAGCACTGCGGCAGTTGGGCCTGGTGGTTGGTGACCGTCTAGAATACTTGAAAGGTGGAGGCAGGAGGATGGGAAATTCAAGGCCATCCTCAGCTGTAGAGCTAGTTTAAGGACAGCTTGGGATTTGTCTAAAAAAAGAGAAAGAGTGGTGTCCAGGAAGGGGTTGGGCATGGTCTCCCTGACCCGGGGAAGCCTTGGCCTACTAGGCTGCTTAAGCTCTGGGAGAGAGCCAGGGGGCTCCAGGGGCCGAATGGATACAGAGCTTGAAGACCGAGTGGAGAATATGGGCCTCATGTGGTTGGTCACATGCCCAGTGTGGCCTTATCACCTAGACAGTTGGATCCCTTGGCCCCCGTTTGACCCCAGTCCCTCTGCCTGCCTTCAGAGAGCACAGATGGGCGCCAGGAGCTTGCTCCTTGGAACTATGCATTATGTAAACACTACCCAGGCCACCGGCCTTTGTCAAAGCAGGCAGGGGTGAGGAGAGAGGTAGAGAGCCCTAGTGAGGTGTATGCACTAAATTCTAAGGAGTTAGTGTGCCAGCCCGCAACCCAGAGCTTCCTTCCAGACCTTCGGTGACTCTTGCCTGGCATGTGCAGCACTCTGCCCCTTGGTGGAGGGGGCTGCTGACTCCAGCCCTTCACCTTCCCCTCCTTCCTGGCTCCCAGCTTTTGTGTGTGAATTATTGATACCCTTCCTTGCCCCTGCCTGGCTGCTGCTTAGGCCAGAACCTCATCAAGGGCCCATGCTGCCTTCAGCCTTGTATCTCTGCTACAGAAGGCAGCTTGCCTGTGTGCCAGACTTGTAGGTTCTTGTGGCCTTGCCACCTCTCCAGCCTGGCTTGGGGGCTGGTGTGGGTTGCCCACCGGGGAAGGATACTGCTGGCTGTGGCCCCAGAGTCCAGAGTAGTGATTGGTGGCTTGCACAGAGCTGGGCCTGTGCAGGCTGCAGGGCGCTGGCGCCCACATAAGGGCATTGTTTGCTGAGGTAAATGGAGTTTTTGTCTCCTTCTGGAGACGGGACAGAAGGAGGAACAATTTCCCCCATTCATCAGTAATTCTCCCATTTGAACAGCAGCACATCACCCCGTTACAGTACACGGGCATGGTAGGCCTCCCTGCCCTAGGGCGCTCTCTCTGGGCACAGGTGGTGGTTCTGGGTCCTCCCAGCCTAGGGACCCATCCTTTACCAAGCTGTGGAGGACCATTTTTGTAGAAATGGACAGAAGGGATACATTCCTTCTTCCCCAAAGCCTCCAGGGCACCTCTCTAGGCTGGTCCCAGTCACAGCTGGAGCAGCTATGACCTGCCAGTGAGGTTCTGGATTCAGGTAGGTGCATGCCTCTTGAACAACCCCAAGATGAGGACCAGGTGGGGACAAGAGTCTCGGTCACCTGAACCCCTTGTGTTTCCACATTCAGCTGCAGGTCTGAGCAGGTCCTGAAGAATACCTCACAGGAGAGGCCATAGCCTGGAAAGGGACAGGGCACTAGGCCTTTAGTGCTGTGGGGCCAGCTGGTTATTTCATGGAGTCATAAAACACTGGAGCCCAAGAGGGCGTCAGCGGCAACTCCCTGGGTTGCAGATAAGAGGAGCCCAGGAGGTGGTTGTGCCCAAGGTCAGGCTGAAAGTGAGGCCAGCAGCAAGTACTGGCCCAGCCCACCATATGCCGCTCAGGCATGGGGCTGGGTGCCTCTTGAGTTGTGATTCTTGCAGAGTGACGAAGAGTTTGCCATGGATCAGACCTCAGCTACTGGACCCTGTCCCCTTTCCCTGAACCCTGTGGGCTGGGAGTTGAGGCTGTAACATCCCTGGGTCAGTATCAGCAGCCTCAGGATAGGTGGGAAGCAGAAAGTCCAGCCCCTACCCACATGTTACTCAGACACCAGAGCAGACCTTGTGATGCAAGCGGCCTCCAGCTAGCTTTGACAATAAGGAAGTTGTTACTCTCCTAACCAAATAGTCCAGGGTTGCCTTTGGGTCTAAGGCACAGGCAGATTTTGGAAAGGTTGGGTCAGCCTATCTTGGAATTTCCCCAGGGTGGGCCCTGCCTAATAGGTAGAAAAACTCAGGTATGATTTTGATGGGTCCATCTTGGTCGTATGACTTTTTATCAGTGGCTGTGATGGATCACGTTGACTGGCTAGGCCTGGGGTACATGCTTACCCTAAGGAACCGTAGAAGACCCAGACATCCTTGCCAGAAGAAGGGGTGTGGCTCATAGGGGAGCAGGAGGGATCCAGGCCTAAGCCCTAGAGCTCTGCTGGGCCCAGGGGGCAACTTCTTACAGGCTGCAGCCACAGTGGATGAATAGCATTGCCAGGAGGAGGAGGAGGTTAAGTGTGGTGGAAAAATAAGTAAAGAGGTTAGCATGTCAGGGTGGGGGCTGGGCAGGGGAGGACTTCCTGACACAGTGACCTTTAAGCAAAGCCCCGGAAATAAAGGAACAGGAAATGAACCAAGCTCTGGAGAGCCAGGGACAGTGTAGCAGCAGCGAGAGAGAACAGAGGAACGGAAGGCCTAGGCCACAGCTAGATAGCAGGTTGAGCCATGGAAGACATGGCAGAGGGGCCCAATCAGAGAGAAGGGCAAGGTCACAGTGGTGAGGCATTGTGGGTGGACATTCATCTTTTCTTGGGATGAGTTCTGCAGAAGGGCAGTCAGAGCTTGAGCCAGGATGAGATGGGATCAGTTCAGAGGCTTCCCGGAGGAGGTGATGCTCAAAGGAAGGGCAGAGTAGGGATGGACCAGGAGGTCGTCTTCTGTCAGTCTCCTAGGCAGGTGTGAATCTCCAGACCCTTTGCTCTCCCCTTGTACGTGTGATGCCCACCTCTGATGTGACGCTGTGTGGGGCAGGTGAGAAGGAAACAAGAAGGTCTTGGATCCCACTCCCCCTAGAGGAACACCTGACTCAGTCTTGAGGTTGGCGGGAGAAAACTGCATCTGCCAGGAGTGGGTGCTGAACTAAGCAATATTGGGACAGTGGGATCTTGGGACTGTCTGCTGCCTGCCCAGGGAGGGGATGGGGAGTTGTGGAGAAGAGAGAATAACCTGATGTGGCGGGAGGGGGAAGGGACCTTGAATAAGGATATACAAGGATAGAAAGTGTGATTTCTTTGTTCATAATAATTAAAAAAAAAAAAAAAAAAAAAAGGTGGTCTTGGGTAAAGGAAGCCAGCTTTCATTTCTGAGCACCTACTCCATGCTGGGGAGAGTGGACCACATCATAAGTGCCCCATTACTGATGCAAGAGCTATTTGAAAGGAATTAAGGCACAAGGAGAGGTGGTCTCTTTGAGGTCATAAGGTGATATCCACCCTGTTCTTAGCTCCTTTGCATTAACACTGTCCCAGTTGGAAAACAGGTATCTCTTGGATCAGGCTGTGTAAAAAAAGAGCTAGCTCACCAGGTGGGAACCCTATGCTGGGCAAGACTTTGGGGATGGGATGGGGAGGTGGGAGGTGGATTGTAGACCGTGGGCTTTTGTAATTGTTTATCCCTCAGATGTGCTGTGTGTCTTGCCCCAGGTACAGCATGGATGGATAAGGGCCCATTGGCTTGCTCAAAAGTTCTGGGGTTTTGTCTATAGAGTTGTTGTTGTTTTGTGTGTGGTAAAATACATATAAGATCTCTGGGTTGTACACTGAACACAATCAGCAGCACTGTTATCTCCCAAACTTTTCATCATGTCAGACAGAGTTCTGCATTCGCTAAGCTTAGCCCATTCTCCCTTCCCCAGGCTTGAGGGAGGCCCCCTTCACTCTGCCTTAGTGAATGCCTCTATTCTAGACTGTGTAGTTAAGTGGAATCATTCACTATTTGTCCTTCATTATTTCATATGGCATGTCCTTATGGGTCCTCCGTGTTGCAGCATACATCGAAATCTGATTCATTCTAAGGCTGAGTCTTCTACTGTAAGCTAGGTTATTCTGGACATTAGCATAATAGTATGGGTTTCCAGTTTCTTCAGTAGGTTTGCAGTCCATGGCCACAACAGTTCCCGGGCCCTGGTGTCTTGCAGACCACTTTCCTTGCCAGATGGGGATGGCCCCATTGGAGGCAGTGCCTCTTCTTTCTAGAAAGTCAGGTGGCATGACCCTGCACTCCAGGTGACAGTGTCGGTAGCTTCTCATCACAGATGATTCTCACCCTGGGGTGGAACCCTAGGATTATCCTGTGTGTCCTAGGCAGCCGCAGAGCTGCGTACATGTCGCTTGTTCTAAGCAGGCAGGCAAAGGAGTCCGCCTCTGTCCCCATGCAGGATGTGGTACTAGAGCTATCCTTAAGCCTGGTGCTGTGGTGAATACAGTGACTGTTGGCATGGTACCTGATAAGGAGCATCTTATCCCCCCAGAGGAGGATCTAGTCCCTTCCAAGTTGAGCAAGTGACCTTGTGATAGGGTAGAAGTCATAACTTGGAAAGAGGCATCAGGGTAGGTATTCAGCTTTGTTCTCCAGACCTCGGATCCCTGAGCCTCTCGGGTGCCAGGTTCTACCATCGTTGTATGGGTGACACTTAAGACTATGGAGATACCTCTTTCCCAAGTGCCCTGAGGGAGCAGAGTGGAGCCAGGCCACGAAAGCCCACTGACATGGGCCTATCTGCAAGGGGCAGAACATACAAAGCCCCAACCGAAGCCTGGAGACACAGGTGCTAAGGTATTGGGGGGGGCTGCCAGGACAGGCTGCAAGGTCACGATGCTGAAGCATGGGCAGTGACCTCCAGGACAGGGCTGGCAGTGATGACAAGGGGAGGCCTTAGCTGTGAAAGGGTACTGAGGACAGCAGACATGGTGCAGGGATGGAGTCTAACGGTTGCTGAGTAGGTGGCACCCACCACACCTCAATTTCCCAGTTGCTGGTCAAGTTCTTTAGGATGTAGCTGGTCCTCGGGCACCCTGGTTAATAGTCATCACTGTTGCTGTGTTTGGTATAGGGCCAGCGCACATCAGGTGCTTAGCTAATGCTGCCAGCTCATTTGTTTTTCACTACACCCTTCTAGACTAGTTGCTGGAGATACTACCAGAGAAAGGCCCAGTCCATTTCTGAGGGCAGAGGACTTAGTGAGGTCCCAGAGGTAGGTCCAGGGGCTTGGGATCAAGCCCACAGAATAAAGGCAAGATGGAGCAGTGCTGCCTAATGGTGGTCTAGGCAGTGTAGCCTGGTCCAGGTGACCTGCGGCAGCTGATGGAGAGGAATGGCACTTCACCACACTTTCCCCATCCCCCTCTACTCAGGGCCCTGGCCGCTTGATGGGCAGACCGGCCCCCCGCCCTCAGGCAGCTGAGAGGCTAGTGATTGGCTGGAGCACCAGAGCCGCTCAGTCGCCATGGGGACGCTCAGGCGGCGCTCATGCCCAGTGCTCAACACTAGGGACTAAATCTTCAAAATCTGTTAGAGGTGGGGGTGGGGTCCAGCTCGACCCTGGCCTGGGGAAAAGGGTGGTCCATGATATGGTCAGGTTTCCCTTTGCAGCTCTCCCCTTCCCGGGTTTGCTGCAGAGCCTCCAGGGTACCTAAAGACCATTGGCATCCATATGGGTGCTCGTCTGACAGTGACCCGGGAAGGTTAGAGCAGCTGCTGCGGCCCCAGCCCAGCCGAGGAAGCATGAGGTTGGGGCCTGTGGGAAGAGAAACCTGGATTTATCTAAAAAGGTCTATTCCCTTGGAGCTCAAGTTTATCCTCTGGATCCTGCAATGCTGCACTCTCCACAGTAGGGGGCTCCCGCCTCAAGAAAGCAGGAAGACCCTCTGGATAGAGGAGATACAGCCTCAGCAGTTGGCTTTGTGCTGTCTGAGGCTCCTTGGCCAGGCTCAGAGGGCAGAAGCTGGGGTGGTGTTCTGTGCATAGGTGGCAAATCTGGCTAGACTCTGTATAGGAAGGCACGGATGAATAGAAGGTTTGCCAGTGGAGCTGTCTCAACTTCCTCAGAGGAAGGAGAAATTCAAGGCCCCCCTGTGCAGAGGGATGTGCGCTCGGGGATGGGGTGGGGGTGTGGGAAACATCGGTTGTGAGCAGCAAGAAAGGCCAGTCCTGCAACACTGGAAGCGTCTAAGGCCCTATGGTGGGCCGTTTGGAAGCGAAGAGAAACCTCTGCGCTCCACTTAGCTCCTAGTGATCAGCTCCCCCCTGGGCATCTGGCATGGCCAGCAGAGCATACTTGTGCTCTGCAAAGATAGCAGCACAGGTACGGTAGGTACTCCGAGGCCACATCAGCCAGCGGGCTCTGTAGACGGTGCAGGACAGGGCCTCATGCCCAGGGCTCTCATTGCAGACGACTCCTCCTCTGAGAGCGGCAGCGGCAATGGCTCTTCTACCCTGAACCCATCCACCTCGAGCAGCACGCAGGGCGATCCTGCCTTCCCTGAGATGAACGGCAATGGTCCTGCAGCCCCCATGGACTTCACTGCCACCGCCGAGGATCAGCCAATCAACTTGTGTGATAAGCTCCCAGCGGGTACAGCGCTGGGCACACCGTCCTACCCCTCAGATGGCTGCAGCGCAGACGGGCTGCGGAGCCGTGTCAAGTATGGGGTAAAGACCACTCCTGAGGTGTGTGGGGCTGCAGGCTGTCTGCCTCTGGGTTGTTGGGAGAGTGGCGTGAGGTAGTTAGAACTGAGCCAGCCCATGTGTGATGGCTGTGGCCACTTTTTCGTGGTTTCCTCAAGACACACTAGAATGGCAGATGGCTGAGGGTGCCCCAGATAGGTCTCATTTCTCTGAGAAGTGATGGCTTCTGCTTTGATGAAGAGATGACAGGTGATGTGTGTCCATCCCTGAGGCTTACCCCCCTCCCAGGCAGAGTCTGCTGTAAAGAAGAGCAGCAGGTGGCACCTTTGGCACAGACATTGCTGAGCGTGGTAGTTATGCCTGTGACTCCAGTACTCAGAATCTGCCTGAAGCAGAAGGACGCTGCAGTCTGCAGCCAACCTAGGCTACCTAGTGAGTTCCAGGACAGTCTGAGGTACATGGTGAAACCTCAGAGGAAAACAGGTGGAGTTGTTAAAGGCAAGCGACCTGAGCTTGATCCTCTGAGCCTGCGTAAGGGCGGGAGGAGAGAACAGACTCCAGCTGTCCTTTGACCTCACGTCTCCCCCGTGTGCACGTGCCTGCCCCGAGTGCATCTTTCGAAAAGGCAGCACAGACTTCATTCTTCCCGGACTCAGTCTCCCTGTCCATATTTTTCAGACGATGCAGAAAAGGGGCGAGTTGTCAGGGAAAGGGTTGTGGAACTTCTCCCTTAACTAGGCTGATGTGGGTAGAGAGTCGGGCAGGCTGGGTCCCCAACCATGGCCCATAATTTTACACAGTGTCCTGAGCCATTAAGGCCCCAAGAGCAGGTGCCAGTTTTCCTGGAGCATCTCTTCCACTCTGCCACCTGAATCCACCTGCCAACTCCAACGACTTCTGTCCTTCCTGGCCTGTCTCTTGCAGACGGGTGGGACACAAGCCCAGGACATGATCTGAAGTGACAGAATGGAGACGGTGCCACATGTGTAGCACAGCCCACGGGGATCAGGGTGGAAGCAGGCCCAGGGACCAGAGAGAGCAGCTGTTCCAGGGTGGAAGTGAGTTTGGCTTAGCAGAGCCCCCTAGCCGATGCTGCCGTGGCCATATGGCACAAGCGTGGGCAGGGAGGGCTCCTGCAGTTCTCTCAATTGCTCTGTCCCTGGCAGAGGGTTCAGCTAAAGAATCACTTGCAGATCTGACATGTCCATGGCACCAGAGTGAGCTGGTAGCCAGGCCTGTGCCCTGCATGTAATCTGACCCTACACTATTGTTCTGGAGGGCTGGAGTTCTGCCCCTTAAGTTTTTATGTGGTTATAATGAGGGGACCAGTGGCACCAGGCCATGCGTGTGTCTTTGTTAAGTTGTTCCTCAGAGAGCAACAGGTTCTTCTAGACCAGGCTGTGACCACATCACAGTGCTGACTCCAACTGCGTGTCCACCTGGACCAACTTACCTACTACATGTCAGTGTCCTTCAAGGAAGAGATGATGGGGTCAGGCTGTACCACTGATCCAAGCTTTAGAAATCCAATGACAGCAGCCTCAGGGCCAGGGCTCTGTGGAGTGTTGGGAAGCTGGGTCATGAGGGGCAAGCTAGTAGCTGGGAACCAGAAGAAAGCAGAAGCCATAGTCCAAGGAGGAACAGGCAGTCTGTGCAGGCTGAAAACCCAGAAATAAGCCCAGCTAGACCCTAGCACGCATCCCTGGGAACCCTTTCTCTGCCCCTCCCATGATGAGACCTGGGATGGCTTCGGCCCCCTTTGCCTATTGTCTGCTTGGGAGAAGAATGTGGGGGCGGGGGGAGCACAGTGCTCAGGCCCTCCCCTACTCGGGGACAGGCAGGCTCTGGCAGGCAGGGCCGTATCCTGTGGTCTCGCTCTTCTTGGGTACCTGCTTTCCCTGGCAGGGTTCAGAATAATCTCCTGGGAGACAGGCAGAGACAGTCTCGCCTGGGAGCTGGGGACTGCACCCTGCTTCGTGGCCTCTCTTTCCCAGCCCATCTGTTCTTCCCCATAGACAGCACATTCACTGCTCTGCTGACAGCTAACTTGTCAGCTCCAGGTTGCAGTCCCTTGGGGATCCAGAAGGAACCCTGGAAGCCCAAATATCGTGGCTCACAGAAAAGGCTGGCTGAGGACAATTTTTTTCTTGTGGCCTTCCCTCAACATGGTAGGTCCTGATATGGACACTGTCACCAAAGAAACTGCTACTACACTTTACCATCGCCTCCAGAGGCAAGGCCCTTGTGTGCTGTCCCAGTCAGGCCTCCTGGCAGTGGCCCAGGGACACGAGGGACAGAAGTGTCCCTCTTGGTTGTAGTGGGAGGTAGGGCTGACTTGCTGTGGCAATGGGGAGACCAAGCAGGCAGGGTCTGACTTGTCTCTCTCTGTCTCTTGCCCTGTGTCAGTCTCCTCCGTACAGCTCTGGGAGCTACGACTCTATCAAGACTGAAGTCAGTGGCTGTCCTGAGGACCTGACAGTGGGCCGGGCCCCCACAGCAGATGACGATGATGATGATCATGATGACCACGAGGACAACGACAAGATGAATGACTCAGAGGGCATGGACCCTGAGCGGCTCAAAGCCTTCAATGTGAGTCCCAGGCAGGGCAGGTGAGACAGGGTGGGTCTAAGACAGGGCCAGCCCCTCCCATGGCCTGTGTCTCCCTAGATGTTTGTGCGCCTGTTTGTGGATGAGAACCTGGACCGCATGGTGCCCATCTCAAAGCAGCCCAAGGAGAAGATCCAGGCCATCATTGAGTCATGCAGCCGGCAGTTCCCCGAGTTCCAGGAGCGGGCCCGCAAGCGCATCCGCACATACCTCAAGTCCTGTCGTCGCATGAAGAAGAACGGCATGGAGATGGTGAGCGAGCGCCTCCTCCTGGCCACCCTGGCTTGTGGCACCCTCACTGTACCCCAGACCTCTGACCCCAACTGTTCAGTAGGAGGAAAACAAACAGGCTGTTCATCGGGGCTGCTCTGCCATACCCTGACCTAGGGTCCTGCCAGCCCCAAACTAGCTCTGAGTCCTTCCCCCTGCAGACCAGACCCACCCCTCCCCACCTGACCTCAGCCATGGCAGAAAACATCCTAGCAGCTGCCTGTGAGAGCGAGACAAGAAAAGCAGCTAAGAGGATGCGCCTGGAGATCTACCAGTCCTCACAGGTATGTGCTCGGCAGCGGCAGCCATCGGCCATCCCACACACTCCCACAGCTGGGCTGCACAGCGAGGTGAGAGGGCACCCACCCATCGCAGGGGTGACAGAGCTGTGTGGGGGCAGAAAGGGTGGAGCGAGGGGTGCTGGGAGGTGGCCGGAGGAGGGCTTGGTCACTGAGGATGGCCAGCTGGATGTGAAAGTGCATCCCTGGAATGCTAGCACTCCAAGCCTAAACCAGGGAGAGTGCAGGTTCCGGGGCAGTACAGAGAGGGTCTTCACCAGGCAGAGACAGTCAAGCATGTCCGCAGGGAGAGAGATCCCTGGGGTAAGATGCCCAAGGAAAGAGAGCCAATAGCATCTTCTGGGTCAGGTCACATCACTGGGTCCCAGGAACCAAAGGACTCCTGGCCTTTGCCCAATCTGTGTGGGGACAGCGACTAGTCTTGCTGTCCCTTGGGCTCCCCAGCTCTGTTCTTCCTCCTGCGCAGGACGAGCCCATAGCCCTGGATAAGCAGCAGTCTCGGGACCCCACAGCCATCGCCCATTCCACCTACTCACTGCCAGCCTCCGCCTACTCCCAGGACCCCGTGTACGTCAATGGTGGCCTCAACTACAGCTACCGCGGCTATGGCTCCTTGAGCGGCAACCTGCAGCCCTCTGCTTCCCTCCAGACAGGAAATCACAGTAACGGTAAGCTGGGTCAAGCCTGTTCTCCAGCCTAGCCTGGTCTGCACAGTAGCCTCTGGGAGGAGCGGGGGCTCAGAGCCCCTGTTAGCTTTTAGCTGAGGTCAGGAAAACCTTGGCTTCCTTCTCATCTTCAGTGGCACTTGCTTCTGCCAGTCACTGCCGGTGCCCTCTCTGGATCTGCCCCCAAAAGGCCTCTGTGAGTTGGCAGAAGAGATAGGATCTATCCCAGGCTTGGCTCCTCCATTCATGGAGCCCTATCTAAGTCATCTGAGTGATGGTTAAACGTTGGGCTCCTCTGCTCCAGGCCTAAACTGGGCACTTTGGCAAGTGCTTCCTAGGAATCTCTGCTGCAGGTACCACAGCTGGTGGGGGGAGGGGCGGAGACAGGTACCTGCTGCATTAGGTGTTGTCTTCGTGGAAGGTAGAGCGGTCATTCATCAAGCAGGGGCAGTGTAGTTTGGGGGTGCACTGGAAGCTCAGGCTTTAAACACAGAAGGGTTTGGCCTCCATCACCTTATTCTGTCTAACCTTGGGAGGAGAACGTTTCCCGGGACAGGGCAGGAGGCAGAGGCAGTGTACCTCCATGTTATCCAGGGCCCAAGGAAGTTGAAGATGTCCTTGCTGCTTAAGGGGGCAGGTGGGGGAAAAGGCACTTGCTAGCAGGAGCGATCTGGGGCTAGAGGGCTCCGGGGCAGCTAGGGGGAGGGCCAGTTCCTAGCCGCGGGAGAAGGCACAAGCCACCCGCGCCCCCAGCGCCCCCTCCCCCAGCCCTTGTTCCACACCTTCATGCTTACTGTGCTCCAGAACTGGGAGGGAGGGCCCTGCTGGGCTTAGTCTTTCATCCCTTCTTATATGCCTCTTAAGCTAAAATAAGAGGCTGTCTGACCTAATCCCTAGAGCTAGGCCAGAGTGGCGCACATCAGGGCAGAACAGCTGTCCCGGAGCCGCTTTTCTGCACTATCTGAAGTGGGTTTCAGGATCAGGGAGGTTAGAACCAAGATCAGACCGTTGTCCTCCTTGCTGGGCACAGCCTTGTCCTGTGAACACTAGTGGCCCCAGTGGCTGGGGGAACACAAGCAGCAGCCACTGGGTCACAGAGACATCCCTCCCACTGTCTTGCCCAGTCAGAGTCGTCCATGGGACTCTCGGATTCAGCTTGGGCCCCTCGACAGCTACATCAGTGGCTCCTCCTCCCCACTTTGCTCATGCTGTCACTTGGAGATAGAAATGAGTTTAGACCCTGCCTGCTCCTCTGGTCCGGGGTGCCAGGCAGCTTCTGCCCACACTAGCAACCCGAGAGTCCAGCTGTAACCAGAGCCTGCAGAGGGATGGCCCCAGATCAGATAGGCCACAGGAGACAGGGATGGGAGGGTGGGAGAGCTCTCTAAGCAACAGTGGACAGCGAGCTGAGATTTGGGGCTGGAGAGCATAAACAGAAACCTAGGTCCATCTCTGACTGTGCAGGTGGCCTTTACTACCTTGGGCATTGCCTAGATCAGACACCCAGAGGACTCAAACCGCTTCATCTCCTCTGGGTGCTGTACTTGGGGTGTCCAGAAGCTAGCAGAGGCTACCGACGTGGAAGCCAGTCACCTGCTTGGTTCTGGTTCTGCAACACACAGCCCCTTCTTCCTGTGTTTTTATTATAACAGACTAACCTTTTCTGCCTTCGCAATCCAAGAGCATTGTTATTTGTTCATTTTTCTTTCTTCTTGTTTAAGATTTTATTTATTATGTAAACAACATTCTCTCTCTGCCAGAAGAGGGCACCAGATCTCATCATAGATGGCTGTGAGCCACCATGTGGTTGCTGGGAACTAAACTCAGGACCTCTGCAAGAACAGTCGGTGTGCTTAACCTCTGAGCCATCTCTCCAGCCCCTTGTTTTTATTTTTTCAAGACAGGGTTTTTCTCTGTGTAGCCCTGGCTGTCCTTGGAACTCGCTCTGTAGACTAGGCTGGGATTAAAGTCATGTAACCACCAGGCCCTGCTATTTATTTTTGTGGTTCTGGAAACTGAACCTCTCAGCCATATCCCCAAGGAAACTGTCTTAGCAAACCATCTACATTCTCTGGTTAGAGAGGAAAAATAACTGTTTACACACTAGTCAAATCATAGATGCCAGCTTCTTTTCCCAATCAGGGGCTGCATCACTTCCTTTTAGCAACAGTTGTTTTCCAAAATTTATCCCCACAAGTTTCTTCTAGTCTAGATGTCTTCAAGACAAGGTTTGTCCATCTCTACTACAGTGTAAATGCAGCAATGAACAAGCCTGGCCATTAAAGCTCATAGGAACGTACAGACATGCTGATGGCCCAGAAGAGCATCTTGTAAAATGGCCTCCGAGCTGAAGGATGAGGGCAGGGGTGCAGCACAACAGCCCGGAAAACAAACCACCCAGGGTGGCCAAGGCCTCACCCAGTACATGGTCTCCCCTTCTCCAGCTTTCTTCATTGCTTGTTTTCTTGAGAAACACAGGACTTTTCAAGCCCCAAATACTTCCATGTCTACTGGGGGTCTATTCCACAAGTCCCAGGCCTGCTGAGAAGTCTCTCCTGGAAGGCAGTCAGCTAGTCCTCAAGGGCTGAAAAACCTGTCTGCTGGGCTCTGACTGCTTTCCCCGAGCTTCATGGACGCTCCTGCTCCTCTCCTCAGACGCTCTTTGCTTTGCTTTGGAATTTGAAACTTGAAGGAGTGAGGTGCCAGAGAAAGACTTGAGCATGCACCTGCTGAATTTCAATGCTGACAGCCCACCCTAGGGGGCTTCTGAGGAGAGGAAAAGAAGTGGCTTGTGGTCCCCTTGTCCCTAGTGGGGACAAAAGCTTGGGTGCCTTTGCTCCAGTCAGCCAGTAGAGGGCAGACAGCAAGCACGCAGTGTCTCCAGAAAACCTTGGGTCCTATGGGACCTCACTTGGGACAGAGAACTCCTCAAAGGAAGAGGAGCTGAGGTGCTAAGGGTCAGCAGACCTTGCCCCTCCTCCATCAACAAGCACCTCCAAACCCTCTAGGGGTGGGGTACTCACTGTCTCTCAAAACTGGGATGGTGGCTGTTCCGTGGCCTCAGCTGTGTGTTATGCACCTCACTGCCTCCCCAAACAGACCAGCAGCCCCTTCCCCCAGTGCCTGTCTACAGTTCCTTCCCAGGGCTGTTGTTCCCGTTCTGACCTTGACTGCCAATTGGGGAGAGGCAGGGCCCAGGAGTTGATGGCACAGATGTTTGCCTCAAGGCTGCCTCTTCCTATTCTGGGGACTAGAGCTGGGATGTGTCTGGTGGGAGTCCTCAAAAAGTAGTGAAAGGCATGGGTAGAGGTCAGAAGCCTGATGCATGCCACCCCATTCCTAAGGCAGATCCACTACACACACTTGCCATGTGAACTTTGTCATTGTTGACAGTGAGGTTCAACCTAGAGCCCTTGTCATGTAAAAGCCCTGTTCTAGATACTGGAAATACAGCCATCAGAGAAACAGCCCAGGGCCTCCATCCGGTACTATGTATGCCCAGTCATACTGCACCCAAGGCATGGCTGGGTGTCCTTTCCAGATAGAGGCAGGGGTTTCCACTTCCTCTAAAGTTTATAGAGTCTAAAATCATTCTTCTCTCTCTGCAGGGCCCACAGACCTCAGCATGAAAGGTGGGGCCTCTACCCCCACCCCTCCCACACCCACCCCTTCCAGCAACAGCACCAGCAGGACCATGCCCACAGCTCAGCTCAGCCCCACGGAGATCAGCGCTGTGCGGCAGCTCATCGCCGGCTACCGAGAGTCCGCAGCTTTCCTGCTGCGTTCTGCAGATGAACTGGAAAACCTCATTTTACAGCAGAACTGACCCCCCGCTGGCCCCCAGAGTACACGAGACGCCAGGGAAGGAGGCTGTCCCAGCCTGGACCCAGCTTCCTGCCTCACCAGTTGGTACATTGTTTTCTGAAAGAGGTGGGACCCAAAAGAGCTGTTTGTAGCCACACTCCGAGCATCTGAGACTTTGGGCACAAGGACACTTTTTTTTGTTTGTTTGTTTGAATTTCACCACACGGGTGCTCTGACCTGCTTGGAAAGAGGCCAATGGGACAGCTCTAAAAGGGTTGGGGCTCCCCTGATAAGGCACAGGGCCTGCAGCTCTATTTAGAATCATCTTCATGGACCCTGATGTTAGCACCCCTATCCCAATAATTACCTTTGAAGTCTTAGGTGAGCAGAATTGCATATTTATTGAGAAGAGCAAATGTGGACCCTTTCTTCCTCTCCCCTTAGTAATTTATTTTTCTGAAATGGATTCTTTTGTGTTTGTACAGATTGCCAGTCTGTGTCTGTCTGATCAGAAGGATGTATCCCTGTACCTAACATTCCATATCACTACACTGACCTGGGCTGGGGGCCAGCACAGTTAGGCGCCAGCTCGCTGTCTGAGTGCCCAGCACACCCTTGGGAAGGCCACCACACTCCACTAGGCTGTCTTGTTGCAGATTCCAGTGCTGCCACGGGGATACTGCCAGACATTACCAGACAGGAGGCCCTCACCCACACCCACTGCAAACAAAAGCACCCACCCATCCTCCAGAGTTCCAGTCACACGGTCACCTGTATTCTACCTCACACTCCAGCGTGGGCTTTTCCAGGTTGTGCTCCAAGTGGGTTCTGAATGGCTGTCTCTCCAACTCCCACACAATGTATCTATCTGCTGGGAGGTAAATCAGACCCAGTATCCAAGAGCCAGAGCCCAGAGGGGCCTGGCTCTTAAAACCAGCAGCTTGCCATTGCCTGGCTCTTGTAGGTGCCTGACAAGATACAGTGCTGGGAGCCACTGTCCATGAACACAGGCCCCAGTTAACCTGCTAGAAAGGCCACCTGCCTGTTAAGGGCCAGCTCCCTTTGTCAGGCATCTGTGTGCCCCAGGGTGGACCCCTAAGACTTCTACTGCTCACCTCATGATGGGAGTAAAGGGATCAGTGAAGTGGGGAAGCTGCCTGCCTTCTCCTAGGGCTAGACCTTCTGGAAAGGACTGTCCTATAAGAAACCCAGTCCCTGGAGTGTGACAAGGGACAAGAAAAAGCTGACCTGGTTTCCTTCCTTCCTGATAGGCACTTCCTCTTGCTCTGTGCAATACCTACCAGTGCTGCTAAAACCAGGGACTCACCCAGACCTCAGCAGGCCAGGGGGCCTCTCCCTCAACACTCCGTAGCCATGACAGCAGCACTCTGCTGCCTGCCCCTGCCCAGAGCTGGCAGAAGCCCTGTTGCCTTTCCTCCCTCATAGCAAGGAGGCCTCAGGGGAGCCAGGGCTGGGTGGGCACTAGAATAACCACAGAGAGCCACTTTTGATCCCAGAGCAGGTGTCCCTTCCCAGACTGGTTTATGGCAGGGCCTGCTGTGGCAGCCTCACAGTCCACCCCTCCAACATGTGGGCAGGCTGTACCAGTGCAGACTCCCTCCCTGTTGAGATTCAGGGCTGCCAGGCAGGGCCTCACCCTGCACACTTCCATCCTAGGGTTAAGTGTGGTCTTTCATGTGGCCTCTGATGCCTACCCAGCCACACCACCTCTGCCTTCATGTGCCCGCTCACCAACCAGGCCTCTAGACTGGGCCAGGACACCTGAGCCCCCTTCGTACAGCACAAGATCCAGGGCCCAGGGCCCCCCACAGCTGGCCGACCATGTGCCCAGTTCCCCACCTGCTCAGTAGGACTCATGGATGTTTGAATTTGTGTAAATATTTATTTTTGTGTGTGAATATACAAAATAATCAGATCTTTTGCAAAATGTTACCCCCAGCAATTTGTGAGAATATTAATGTTAAAAATTGGCAGAGACAATCGCCGCCCTGGAATTTCTGGAATCAATTGCTTACTATGTCATTTCTGCTCCCAGAGGCAGGACCCAAGCAAGACACAAATGGTGAGAAGAGACTAGGCAGGGACTCCTCCCTATAACCCCATGGGACACATCTTTAAAAAAAAGAGCATAATCTATATCTAAGTGGTGTTTCCAAGTGCAAGCAGTCTTGGTCAGCCACCGTAGCCTGCTCCCAGAGCATGGTGTGCGCATAGGCTCCATGTGTTCTCAGGAGAACTGGTGCCAGTGCTAATGGCATCCAGAGGGACTTCCTCCCAGAGAAGCTGTCTCCAAAGCCTCGGAGAAGCCGTATCAGGAGCAAGTCAGTGTGGACACAGGATTCCATTACCTACTTCAGTTGGGGGACTTGTTCTGTTTTGCTTTTATTTTAAAAGATGCAGCAGCTTCAAGCCTTCCCTTCTGACTTGGGGCTGCCTTTTCCCAGTGGAGCTTCCCAGAAGCCCTGTCCTACAGCCACTTGAGCCTTGATGGAAGGGTCAGGGCACAAAGTAATCATTGGTGATCTCAAGTGAACTGGAAATTCCAGTGTAGGGTACACCAATCCCAGAGTCCTTGCAGAGCAGATCCCTGCAGGTGTCAAAAAATGGTGGATGACCTGTTGGACCAGTGATAGTATACATGACCCATCTGAAAGGATTTTCTTCTCTCACCACTCAACAAATGAACAGTTTATTCCCAAGGATGGTGTTGGGGAGGGGCAGGCAGGGCTAGGAGGGTCTTAGAAGACTTGGAGCAGATGAAATCCATCTGTCCCTTTCTATTCTTAAGGGCCACATATGATTCCACAGGTGGTTATAGGATTAACTACCAGTTCATTCTCAAAATGCTGCTTTGAACTCAGAGGGTTGATACTTTTAATTTGTAATTTTTTTGTAAAACTTTTTACAAGATAGTAAAGTATTTCACCAGAATACCAGTTTTAATCTGTCCGTGGTCTGATTTTTATATAAGTTAGTGGTGCTTTAGGAACTTTGTTTTGTTGTTTCTGAGCTCGACAGCTCAATCTTCTCTTGCCTGTATCTACCTAAGACCAATGTGAACCTTTGTATTTTGCTCCTAATTTTGGACTCAGTGGAAGTGTACTGTTTACATGTACAGACGCCCCATCCCTGTGTGTTCTGCAAGACGCGCACTCGAGGAGGAAGATGCACCTCACTAGCTCATCTGCTTAGCATAGCCACAAAGCAAAACCTCTCACTTTGTACCTGTTTCCACCTAAAAACAAAAACCTACACCACCTGGAACTCAGATTTGCCAACGCACTGTGCCTGGCGGATGTCCTGTGCCTCTATCTTATGTTCACTTAGGAGAGGGATCAAGATATGACCTCCTGTTCGCTGGGTGGGGATAACACAGGAGACAGGAAGGCATGACTTCACTGCCCAGCTCTGGGAGGAAGTTCTCTGGGCAGCAGGCTACAGGAGGTCAAGAGAACTAACTCCTGGGCCTTCGGGAGCAAGCCAGGCAGGATCATCACTAACGGGCACATTTTGGAGTGGGTTCCATGTCAGGTGAGACTGTGACTTTCAGTGCAGATGGTACAAGCACTTCTTCAGGGTTCTCACCACCTCTGGGGAGGGTCAGGGGCTCCAAACAGTAAGCATAAGGCACTTACCGCAAGCAATGGATGGCACCAACTTTTCAAGGTGACTTTATTAATCAATGGTTTCACCGCTAAATTATATTTTTACAGATATGCACCTATGCAACTTAATGTGGCTCTTCTAAGCAGGTGAGGACCTCCTCCTCAATGCTCTATAAAGTGTTTGTGTTCTGTATAGTTTTCCAGTAAATGTGGCTTAATACTTTAATTCTTAGGATGTGTCTTTCTACGTGATGCGGCTACTAAATTCTGTTTTGTTTGTGGAATGACTAGCACAGGCCGACGCCCTCTCTCCCTCACTTACCAGAAGACCAATGAGCTGTTAATGAGCGGTTATCTCCATGGTATTACTGCTAAATGCACTGATGTCATAAGTATGTGGAATCCTTTTCCTTTTGAAACTGTATATCATATACCAGACTGAATCTACTTAATAAACACTGAACAACAAACCCAAAGCTGAGCCTTGACTGTGTCCCACCTCCAGCAGCAATGCCAACCAGCCCTGGTCCTTCTCAGTCGAAGTCTGGAGACATCTTGCCGACAGAGCTCACCTTTCCCTAGCTAACAAGGGGCTCACAGATATCTCCAAGTTTTGAGTTTGGCACCCAGCCTGTTAGAAAGGGAGGGAAGGGTACCTACCCCTCCGAGGTGCCAAGCACTGGTGGCAGGTCTCCTGTGATGCCCTCAGATTTCAGAGTCACCTCGCACCCCACTAAAGGGCACACTGTATCACACCTTGCCTAAATTCAGTCATTAACTAAGCAAGCCTTTAGCTCCAGCTGAGCAGCAACAAAGCCTGTGGCCTCTCCTGTTATGCAGCTGCCTGACCAAGGCTTAAATTCCTATAGCAGCCCCAAAGGACCTGGAAAGCTCCTAGCCTTGAACATTCAGTAACTGGCATCCAACTCTAGGCAAAACCCTAATTGTATCTTAAAAAAGAAAAGGTTGCTTACTCTAGTATTTATTTGCATAGTTTTTCACCCTACTGGTCATTTAGGTTAAGCCTTTAGGAAACATTACAGCAATATGCCTGGGAACAAGTTGATTATCCCAAGTTTGAAACAAAAATTTGAATGTAAAAGTTACAATTCAAACTGTATATGCAGATATAAACAGATTTCTTTTGTTGTTGGTGTTTTTGCTTTTTTTTTTTTTTTTTTTCTGGTAAAAAAAAAGCCAAACAAACAACTAAGTCTCTACACAGCCCTGGCTGTACTGGAACTCTCTGTAGCCCAGGCCTGCCCCTGAAATCACAGAGATCTGCCTGGCTCTGCTTCCCAAGGGCTGGGATTAAAGGTGCCCACCACACCCGGCTACATTACCAGTTATTAAAGAAAGTCTCAAGCAGAAATTCCACAAAACAGTCAAATGCTCACATTAAAGGCTGAGTGTGATTAGTTTGCAGCCCCCACTATGAACCTGAGCTGTGCAGATAGTCAGGTATGGCAAAGCCCAAGATGTGCCTCTACATCTCACCAGGTATGGGGACCAAGGTCCACCAGATGCTCAGTAATGCCAAGAAAGTTCCCATTTTCCAAAACAATTGCTGAGATCACTGAGGGACCCACAAAAGTCCCACAGCCTTGACAAGTACCCACAGAAGAGGATCGTGCAGACCCTACTGGCTTTCAGCCATCAGAAAACACTTACCTCCCCAGTGAGGCTGTGGCTGCTCAGAACACAGGAACCCCAGGGGAGACGCTGGTACAGGAAACACGGAATCATTCCTCTTGCTTCATTAGGTGGTGCTTCAGACCACTGCTGTTAATAGTTGACACAAAATACTCATCAAATGGGAAATGTCATCTTAAAGCAGTAAATTCATTCAACAATACTGGCATACCTTCCCTTCATCCACTCAGGGAAGAACACATACATTGTCCTTTTAAATCATCTGAAATGCCTAGAGGCATGAGCTGAGGGTGTGACTCAGCGGAGCGCTACCTAGCCTAGCATGCATAAAGCTCTGATCCCAGTACCACGTAGGCACATGGGCAGTGTCTATGCTCTACGCCTAGCACCTGGGAAGTAGAGACAGGATCAAACCTGGGATAGAAAACCTTGTGAAAACTACAATACCACTGGGTGGT
This sequence comes from Sigmodon hispidus, assembly GCA_004025045.1. Lineage (NCBI taxonomy): Eukaryota > Metazoa > Chordata > Mammalia > Rodentia > Cricetidae > Sigmodon > Sigmodon hispidus. The sequence goes on along the minus strand of PVIH01014566.1, from coordinate 31,196 downwards.
GCATGCCTTTAGTTACAGCACTCAGAGAAGGATCTCAGAGACAGCTACCCTGGTCTATGGGTTTATTCCAGGCAATACAGAAGGTCTCAAATAGAGACCTTATCTTAAAAAATAAAGAGCCAAAAACATGCCTCCCTCCAATAGAACAAAACCAAAACCACGAGACAGCCTAGTACTTAGAAAATCTCCATCAACTTTTGCAAAGGTTTTATCTCCATCTCTTTTATGAATTCAGATTTTATTGGGCTTACCATCCAGGAGCTATTACACCACGAGCCTAGTTACCATTGGGCTTACCATCCAGGAGCTATTACAAAGAGCCTAGTTAACCCTAGAGCTTTTGTACATACAATGTGCAGCAGGCGCACTCCGCAGGAGTGTCCTCAGAACACCCACCTATGGAGGCAAGGCAACACCCCAACAGTACTATGCCAGGCTTCCAAACTGATGCAGAATGGAGACCATGAGTGCTGTCCAATCTGGCGTCTAAGTAGCAATCTCTGGGCCCTAAGTCCCACCTCCATTGTAGCTTACAATAGTACCCCAACATGAGGAAAATCCAGTAAGGGCACTCACTTTAAGAGTGGTATTTCCAATGTGTACACAGGCCCTACCCTTTTCAAACAAGGCCCTATTTCTTTCTCTTTGATTCCCCTCCCACCGCCAGACAGGGTTTCTCAGTGTAGTCTTTGCTGTCCTGGAATTCTGTAAACCAGGCTGGGCTCAAACACACAAGAGATCTGCCTGCCTCTACCTCCTGAGTGCTGGGATTAAAGGCCTACACCACCACTGCCTGGCCAAAATTCCATTTCATCATGAACATGTTAGATAATTAGACATTATGTATACCTTGGGATTTTCTTAGCTTGGTCTTCTAACCTCAGTACTGATTTCGATAGCTATAGAGTGAGGCTGAACCCGGTGTCACCTCAGCATGCCTGGCACTAACCACCTCAGCATCAAGCACAGGCCTGGGATCCTGAGCCTTTCTCTGATGAACAGGTGGCACATGTAATAGCTACTTCAAGTCTTAAACTTGTGGAACTGTTAATCCTGGCTTGGCATAAATACCTGCTAGGTGGCAAATGTACCAATCACCCTATGTCAATGCAACTAGCACCCACATATTTGGACAAGACAGTGGCAGGCAAAATGCTGTGCCCAAGCCCAGAGTGGTATGGATGCAGCCTGTCCTCCAGCAACCACCCATTCTGTCTCTTACATATGATTCAGGTGTCACGATGCTGTCCCCAGTTTAAACAAAAAAAGTAAACTCCAAAAGACACAAGGGACAATTGGATATGACGGCATGAAAGCACGAAAAGCAATCTTCACCCACAGAGGCTTGTATCACCCAATAGAAATCCCACAAAATTTGCGCTCAAAGTGCCCATGATTCTCCCACTCACAGGTACTGTGCTTACGTTTCACTTCCAACATCTCAATTATGCTTAGTTATGTTTAGGACAGTCATAAAACCGCACTTAAGAACTCCTGAAACACCAACATCTATTCAAGTGACCCAGAATCTGCCTCACATGGACAGATCAGGACTAGGCATTGCCAAGGCTACCAACCACAGAAATCCATATGGAGAGCTAGCTCCCTCCATGTGAGAGGCAGGCAGTGTGGATGAGTTCCCAGAAGGAGGAAGGAAGCCCTTTTCAGATTCTATTTGTAGTCCCCATCACTCAGCTTTCCGGCTCTACTACACCCAGTGAAAACATTCGCTGAATGAAGAGATCACAGACCAGCGGAGCTGCCAATTCATTGTCCTAAGAGGCCCACCCATCAGGTGAACCTGTGCAGCTCCCTGCTGTCCACCTCTGTAATGTGCCCAGCCTCCCACACCCGAAAGATACCACAGGAGACAAGTGCAGGTTGTACAAGTTTATTTTTCCAATACCAATGAGACATACAAGAGCAGCGCTTTTCTGAGCAGCCCATGGACCAGACCAGTCAAGTTTCACTTCTGATACCCTAAGGTCTCAGAAGATGACTGGACATGCTTGGCTCCTGCTCCTGGTCTTTGGTAAAGAGACTTTTGAGCACAACATGAACTTGGCCAATACTGAATTTAAAAATCACATCATTACCAACTCCTCACTCACACTTGATGGAACCCCCCCCCCCCACCAGAAAAAAAATACAGCCACCTCAGATGAAATGGGGGGGAGTGGTAGCTTACAGAGAAAAAGATTCGCTCAAGGCACACAAAAATTTTATTTCATACAGAAGCACTCACACAAGGATAGTCATGTGGTGATATATATTTAATAAAAACAGCTTGAAATATCAAAGACAGGAAAACCATAACCAATTCTCACCCAGCAAACTCTACCTCACCAGCAAAACTACTAACAAGGTAGGTCCTGTCTCCACAAGTCCTTAGACTGACTGGAAGTGCCTTCTGTTTCTTCCCCTGACCAGCTATCTTACTTCCTCATTCAATATCCTAGAGCCTGGATTAAAGGTGGGTGCCATCTCGGGTCTGACTGCTCGGCCTTGAATTTACAGAGATCCAGAGATCTCTGCCTCCCAAGCCCTGGGACTAAAGGGGGGAATCAGCACTCCCTGACCTTGCTGGCTTGGCCCTGTCCTCTGGTATTTCAGGCTATTTTTATTGAATAGACCACCACACATCTAAATTAAACAAGAGTTCCCAACTTTCAAGTAAAGATCCAAGAAATAGGATAGGGGCTGGGACAAAGTCAGACAGACACAAAGAGTGTCTACTTGATGGAAATGTGTTAGGAGAGGCAGGCAGCAGGCATGGCTTTGTTCCCCTGAAACCTACTGTCAAAAGTAAGTCAAAAGGAGCCTAGTGATCCCCAATATTGCTTTGACAGGTGACAACCCTGGAGCCAGATCCAGAAGGCCTGTCTAGGGGCCGCCCAAGGAACTCACCCATGAATCCAGAAGCACTTAACACTGGTGATGGCAACTTGCCATAGATGGCAACGGAGCAGCCACTCAGGACTGGAAGAGGATAGAAGGAAGAAGACATGTTTGCTCAGTGGTGTATGAGCAGCTAGCTGTCTGTGGCGCCGTGGGCTGTGGTAGATTCCCTGGTGACAGGTGACAAGGCACAGGGCCAACCATAGGTCACAAGTAACTTCCTTCTCACATCAGGCAGCACTCAGTGGCTCTGACAATTGGTGCACAGAAGTAAACAACACCATTTTAATCAAGGGTGCTGAAGACGTAAAATAAGGAAGAGACGTCATGTTCTTTGTACAATACATCCATTTACATAATTGGCCAATAATGTGTACAACATATAAATACAGGATAAAACATTAGAGGTGCATAGAGCATACTTACAGAAGCCAAAAAGTTCACTTTATACATCCAAGAATAGAGTTAAAAATATAAAAATAAGAAACAGACTGCTTGGAAATGTAAAATGACTTTCACATACACAGGTGCATGGGTGCCCACTCCCACAGAGTCCAATGCGATGGGGTAGGGCAAGCAGGAATCACCTGCAAACATCTGTACAGCGGACTCAAGGTCTACAGATAGCATTTCCATAGCAGACAGCCCTGTTTCCAGACCCCATTGTCCAAGAAGGGCTATTCAAGCTTCCAAAAGAATCTGTGGATCCATGGGTTACAGATAAAAGTTCCAAACTGGGTGAAGCACCAGAACCAAAGGTCAACTTGGCTCCATCAACTGGCAAATGACAGAAATATGACATCAAGATCAGCAGGTATTTGATCCCCTGGTGGGCAATGATGGAAGTTACTTTAACCCTGTGTGGCTTCTGCATCCATCAATACCCCAAGCAAAGTAGCAGAAGATGGCAGGGAGGGGCAGTGGAAGACTGACATTCCTGCTCAGTTCAGGCAGGTGAGTTCCATCCATGGAGAACCCAACCTTCCTGCTTCAATTTCAAGTCTATTTGGGTGTCGGACAGGTTGCCCTGCCACACTATACTGCCTGACTCCAAGAGGGTTTAGGCTGGCTGGTTGTGGGCAACCACATGTCCACCCTCCCACCACCTGAAAACCCTTCCAGCAATACTAGAAGGGTGTCAAGCGGCAGAGGGCTTCAGCACTATAAATCTTAGGGGGAGGCAAGATTTATCTCACCTAGAGATAGTTCATTATATCAATGATATTCTGTATACAGATTTAAGATCAACCATTATTAAAATACACACACTAAATGTACAATGTTTTCAATGGCCATAATTTATTATCTCACCACAAGGCACAATACACAGAGCTTTGAGGGTCCAATGCAGTCATCATGGCAGAACGCTCCGCAGCCTTGGCACATGATCATGGCTTTCAGGCTGCACGAACACTGGAGAGAGATGCTTTCCACTGCACTGCTATCAGTGAACATTTGCAGGGAGAGTGATGCAGTGTGGCCTGCACCAAAGCTGGCTTTGTGGCTCAGCTGCACCACACTGCCAGCAAGGCCTTTGGGAAAGGTGGCAGAGCTGGAGGAGTAATTAAAGCTGGTAGGACTTAGCTGCAGTTTAGAAAACTTCCCATACAAAGCTTGCTTGATGTTGAGTTGGGAGGGGATGGAAGAAGGCTCCAGGGGCTGACTTAGCCCTTTCCCTGGCTCTCTGGGTAATTTCCAGAAAGGCAGGTCCACAACAAAAGGCATACCTTGCAAATGACCCACTAGCTCCAGAGGACTATACCCTGCAGCTTTTCTATTCTCTGCATCTGCCTTAAGGGAACCTCTTGAAAATGTCTGCTCTGTCTTAATGCCACCAACAGAGCCAGGTGATGGCTTTGGCGCCCAGTCTTCCCTTGCAGCCTGCACACCATCAGATAAGGAGTTTTTGCTTGGTTCTATTTTCCTACTGGGAAAAACTGGAGGGACCTCAGCAGGTAGCGGTGTCTGTTCTTCAGACCTGGGGCACTGAAGGGTGGGAATCATATTCCGAGGACCAAATAGTTTCTTCTCTTGACCACCAGCATTGTTTTGATCACCCAGGGTTCTGTCTGTCTGCTCAGGACCAAAGGAGAGGCTCACATTTGCAGAGGAGAAACATGGCACTTGGGAGCTAGTGTGATCTCCTGAACACTGGCCTGGGGCAGTGTCTGGAGCACTGCCTGGGGACTGGGAATGGGCTTCTTTCTGCTCTTCACAAAGGAAGGAAGAGAAATGCTCTTTGGAATCTATTTCTTCCAGGGTGCCAGAGGAGGGTGTCACTTTTGACACTGGATGCTGGGAGTCTAAACTTGAAAGCATCTTGGCAATCTTCTGGGGCATTCCAGGAGCCTGGGAGGCCTTTGCCCTGCCAAGACCAGTGCTTGCTTCATAGCTCTGGGCCAGAAGAGACTCTTTCAAAGCTAGTGCAGAACCAGGGCTACTTCTGGCAACTAGGTGATTGTCTTCCCTAGTACCTTGTAAAGGACCTCTATCCTGGCTCTGCTCTCTTAGTGGCAGCTGTGGGGATTCTGCCTTGCTGCCTCTGTGACCTGGAGGAAGAACCTTCTCCAGAGGCAAGTTGCCATGCAGCAGGTGCATCACAAGAGGGTTGGTAACCTCCACTGAAGAACCAGGCTTAGGTGTGCACACAGACCTGGGCTGGCATTCAGCACTGGACAGCAGCAGGGAGTCTGAGATCCTGTGTGGGACTGCACAGACTCTAGACACCCAGCTCTGAGATGCTGCTATTTCTTCTGTCCTTGTAAGCACACTTAGGTTACTGCTCACCTTGGACAGTGAGGCGGATGGGTCCCAGTCCTGCTTTTCACTCCTGCCCACCAACAACCCCTTTGCCACCCTGGCTTCACTTTCTTCAATGTCACTGTTGTCCTCAGGAAGGTGGGCTTCAGAGTCAGAGGCTGTATCTGTAGATTCACTGTGAGGACTTGGTGTTTCACAGATGCTATTCACCTCCAGTCTTTCAAGGTCCACCTGCTCACTGTCCCTGCCAGTGCTGTCCAGGGTTCCTGGGGGAGGTGCTGTCCAGAGTGAAGCACTGCCGTCAGGGTGGGGTGCACCTTCTGTGGCTGGCAAGTCCCCAGGCATGGCAGCCATGAGGGGAACAGCTCTTTCCCACTCTTCTCCATCCTGGGGCTCCAGAAACTGTGCATTTTCTCTGGATTCTGGCTCAGACTCTTTCACTACCTCATAACTTGAGAGAATGGGTACCCAGGAGGCAGCACTGCCAGATGTAAAAGCTTCCGTTTTCAAAGACTCTTGTCTATCACTTTCCCTTATGAGGGGGCCTGTGTCACCAAGTCCTAATCCATTATCAGCAGGTTTATCCTGTAGGTACTTAGCCAATGACAAGTCAGATATAAAAGCAGGTGCCACATTTACAAGCTCTTTCATACTGGGAATATTATCAATGACCTGGTCATTTCCTCCTAATACATCTCCCCCGGGAGACGGTACAGAACCATTCTTTGAGGGGACAGTGGATCCTTGCCCATTACCCCTTTCCCAGGAAGTAGTACTAGACTCGTACTCAGTTCTACCATCTAGAAGCAACTTAGGCTGCTCTGCTAACTTCTCAGCCACTGGAGTTTGAGAGGACAGTGGTGGCAAAGCTTGGCATGGCTGGTCTCCAGTGGGAGCAATAGGGGGTTGGGAGGCATCTTCTAGCCCACTTATATGTGAACCTGGGACCCTCTGCAACAGGCTGCTCTCCTCCTTTCTGAGAGAAGCCAAGTCCTCTCCCCTGGCTCTGGGCATGGCAGCTGCAGCCAGAGTGTGCTCTTCATTCAGAGGACAAGGCGACAGTAGTTGTGTTCGCTGTAGATCTGACGCACTCTCTCCAGAGGTGCTTGAGGCTCCCGTGGGCTCAGAGTGGCCACAGGCCTCACCACCATTACCACTGTCGCTGACTCTGCCACCTCCCTCATCGATGGCCCCACTGCCACCTCCACCCGGGCCACCCCCCCCTCCGATGGCAGTGGTGGCCGCCTCTCGATGGCAGTGGTGGCCTCTCGCTCCTCGGGCCTGCAGAGCACGGGCTTTAATGTCTGCAAGGGTCCTGGCACCAGTCCAAGCCCGGCAGGGGGACTCCGTGATGGGGATGATCCGGGGGCATATCTGGTAAGTGGGCCGACCTTTAACCACCCAGGGTGGTTTGATACGTGAAAGTTGAATCTGAAAGAAGCATAAATATAAGTTTTAACAGGGTGACCTTACCTAGCAAAACTGGAAGGTAAGTTATCTTAAAGGTCATGGCCTAGAAAATTCATTTTCCTAAAAATTATCATAGTAAAATGGCTACTCATGACTTCATTCAGAGCAGGCGCCAATAAAGAGAAATTTATGCTGCATGAAAATTTCCTTCATCTTTTTGCCTCCTTAAAAAATAACTTATTAATTTATTTATTGTGTTCATGCATGCACACATGCTACAAGCACAACGTGAAGATCAGAGGATAACTTGTAGAAGTTAGGTCTCTCCTTCCATTATGTGAGTTCCAAATTCAGGTTGTCGGGTTTGGCAGTGAAGTTCCTTTATCCACTTCAGTCTTAACTGAAGTTGGCTTTGAACTGATAGCAATCCTCCTGCGTTAGCTTCCCAAGTGCTAGGATTGCATGGGTAAGCCACCAAACATGTCTTTCAAATTTAATCTCTAATTGGACCTTATAGGTCATTAAACAAATAATATAACATCTAATAATAAACCGTAAAAACCTCACAGGATTTTGATTTCAAGATAATTTTAACCAAAGTGAAGAAAAGAAATGCATTATCCTAAGTCGGTCACAAAAAGCTTCTTACAGAAAGTTCTGTATCCCATGTAACTCACGTCAGGGCTAGAGGATCTTTGTCCTTGCCCTTGTCCTTGTCTCTGATAAAAAGCTCCACAATCTCATGACCCTCAAAAAGAAAAATCTGGCACCTGGGACTCTAGGTACCAAAGTCTCTTACCCGGATGGGCGGGACTTTGGGCTCCTCTTTAGTGGGCTGTGGCTTTTCGGTGTGAACACTTTCAATTGTGTTACGAAAGGACTGACGATCTTCAAGCCGGGGCTTCTTTTCGGGAAAGGATGCAGAGGCTGACTGCTCAAAGGATTTCCTCTTCTGATCCTTTGTCTCTTGAGTCACAGTGTCCTGAGGTAAGCTAGGGATTCTGTCTGGAGATGTAGAGGCACATGCCAAACTGTCTGTTTCTGCTTGAATCCGGGAAGCCACAGGTTCACTGGGACACTTGGGACCCTCTTGTCCAGATGTTGCAGAGGACATTTCTGTACCAGGGGGACTGCTCACCCCTTCTGAGTCAGTCTTAGTACCCCCATCTTTGGAGAATAAAACATCTGGTGCAGAATTTGCATCCTTAGCAACCCCTGCTTGTACTGGCTCCTGTTTTTTGTACATATGCCTTCTGGATCTGGTTCGAAGATCTGGCCGAGAACGTTTCTTAAAGTGACCATCCCGTTGACGGGTGGTAGGTCCACGTTGTGGCCTTGCTGATTCTCCTGGGATACACAATCCACTCTTGGTTTTGGCCTCCTCCTGGCCCACTTTCTGCTGCAGTGATTCTTCTTTGGTCAAACCCAATCTGCAAATCAAACTCACATCATCAACTATGGCCAGAGAATGCATATCTTATTTCTATGAACATTTTGCAACTCAGATAGCTTACCTAGAATGAAACAAATCTCAATGATGCACAGCACTAACCCCAGAAAAACACAGTAACTTCACTATGAATAGCATTAAAAAATGAAGCATGCACAGCCATCTCTATGCTTTTATGTACAAACTACTTTAATTCCTTGGTATCCAGGACATTTGCAGATACCAAAAATCCAAAGATGCCTAAGTCCCTTAGATAAAATGGCATATTTTTAATATAACCTACCTACATGCTTCTGGATACTTTGATAAATACATACTCTTAAAGCTGGAGTTTCTCTCTTAAATAACCTGAGCCTATAGAACTTGCAGATAGAACAGCTCGACTAACTGTCTCTGTTCGCCTCCAAAATGCCCAGACCAGAACTCATAGCACTCAGAGCCTTACTTCTGTCCATAGTAGTCTTCAAAGAACTTTTCCTTCCATTGTTCCACCTTCTTTTCCTTTTCCATTTCTTGTCTTATCCTAACTTGCATCTCATGAGTGAATTCACCTAAAGAGAAAAATGACTTCCAGTTAGTGAATTCTGGATACTAATGTACCTGTCCTACAGGCATCCAAGTCTTCTGGTTCTCTAACAAGCATTTTATTTTTTGTGTTTACCTACCTATGTGCCCATGCATGCATGTGGAGGGCAGAGGAAAATCTTGGTAGCTATCAAAATTGGTTTGTTTTTTTAAAGATTTATTTTTACTTCCATGTCTATGACTCTATGCCATGTGAGCATGCAGATATCTGCTGAGGCTAGGAGAGGGTGTAAGATTCCCCTGAGCTGGAGCATTTAACATGAGTGCTCAAAACCAAATGCATCCTCTGAAGAGCAGGGCGTATTCTTAACTACTGAGCCATCTCTACCCAAATATGGGCTATTTGTTTGAAAAAAGGTTTCTCACTGGCCTGGCACTCACCACTTAGTCTAGGCTATCTGGCCAGCAAGCCTATCTCTACCTCCCCAGTGCTGGATTTATGACTGCTGCTGGAGGGCAGCAGGGCACTGCATAGAAGCAATGGCTTCCAACAGAATCAGCCCCAATAAAATCTTGGGTCCTAGGGATCAGCTGGCTTACAACTCCAGATCCAGTCCCAATTTACTTCTGAGATAGTCATTTATGTCCTGCTTGACTCCAAAGAAAGGACTTGAGAAACCTTATGCCTGGCTGTCCCCAGCATCTTACCTGTGTGCCTTCTCCCATTGCTGATTTTACTTTGTACTAATTTACTATAATAAATCCCAGCTCTGTATATCAACTGTTAATAATAATAAACACAGGGATAGTTTTGGAGCTAACTATAGAAAACTAAACACAGAAGTTAGGATTTACTCTAGGTGACTATGACAAAGAGAGCTGGCAGCACTGTATACAGCTCGGAGTGCTTTCTTTCAAACAGCTACACAATGCTATTACCAGAAGGCATAGACATTTATAGTATTAATGATAAAAAGAACACGCAGAATGGATATCCCTAACATGTTGTGTTTTTCAGAACAGTGCGTCCCATTAATAACCACCACATTTATTAGTACTGTGGGCAAAGGCTGCCTTATATTAAAATCCTTGGAAGGGGAGAAAAAGCGGTAAAAATGACCACTTAGATTTTACACTTGATCTTAGGCAAAAGCCTGAGAAGTGCTTACATTGTTTTTTAGCTTGACACATATAGGTGTTTTGTCTTCAGGTAAATTCGTGTACCATGTGCATGCCTAGTATCCTAGGAGACCAGAAGAGGACCATCAGGCCCCTAAGAACAATTGACAATTCTGAGTTTCTAGGTAGGTGCTGGGAATTAAAACTGAGTTCTCTAGAAGTGCAGGCAACATTACTTATCTTTTGTCAAGATAGGGTTTCTCTATAGCTCTGCCTGTCCTGGAACTCAGAGAACCACCTGCCTCTGTCTCTCAAGTGCTGGGATTCAAGGCAGTTGCCATCACCGCCCAGCGGCAGGCAACATTCTTAAACTCAAAGCTATAAAACACCATATGCAACAGGCATGTGTGGTGAAGTCAGCTTACCATCAGCAAGGCGTTCCCGCCAACTCTGAGCTGCATGAGTGAAAAACTCATTATTGAGTGCACTGCTGCTGAGGCGAAAGAGGCCATCTGTCCCCACCTGGGAGGGGCAAGGGATAAATGAAAACATTAAGGCAACTTGAGTACACACGAGCCCACTTAGACAGAGCCCGAGAAGAACTGTGCACTGGCACCTGTCTGTCCACTTCGGGCAGGAGGAAGAGGAGCTGCTGCTGGAAGTGTGATGGCAGGGCATGGAAGGTCCGAGAATTTATCAGGGCACGGAGGTTGGTGTTGACAAGAATGGACCCAGGTGTCTCAAAATCTACCTCTTCCCCTCTGTTGCGCTTCATCTGACCTGCAGTTATGGAAGTAAGGGTATAGATTTTCAGCTTAAACCAAAGGGGGGGAAAAAATAAATCCCAGACCACTCAGCTTGTCTCTCCTGGGATCAATGCCTAAGGAAGACATTTTTCCCAAGAAAAGCAGACAAGGCAGGTTCTAAGTGTCTCACTACGTTGGAGAGCAAGCTCCACAAAACCAAACTGGAGATGCAAATCTAGCTATCATACTAGAGAAGCATCTACCCAGAAGGCTTTGTGAATGAAGTATGTTTTATAGGCAGACATGTACTGAGGGTTTTTAAAAGCCATTGAAGGGTCATATTTTTATTTGAAAAATAAAAATCACTCTAAGTAAGAGACCTGGCGATGCTGGAGTAAGCACTGCTGCTAAACTGTAACTGCATCAGGACAGCAAAGGCTCATTTCTACTTGGGAATGACACATTCTAATTTTCAGAACCCCAAGCTAGTTTTATAATGGTTGTACACAGTCCAACTATAAAACCATAGCAGGGTGGGTCTTGCAAAACCAATCCTGAAATAGCAAATAGGACATTAGCCTTGCAGATAGCCCTACTGAGTTTGTTTACATGCTCCAAATTAAACACATGTTCCCACTCAATACACTAAGTGAAAATAATGGAGCATCTGAGATCCTTCACAGAGAAGAGAGCAACTCAAAACACTTATGAAATAATATCAAGGCAGGTATGGACCAGGTCCCACAGGGATGGATACGGAGCAATGGGACTCTATTTCCGCCTACAGGAATTTACTTATAATAAATAATCAAAATACAAGGAAAAAAGCCCAAAAAATAGAGGATCACTCAAAAAGTAAAGGAAGTGAAGAAGATACCATCTTTTTACCCTTTCAAGCTTGCAGAGGGTTCTTGAACAGGCAGAAAAACATGTGTCAACCCACTCACCTGTAGCTGGCTTCCGGAAGCCTCTCAAGAGTGGGACAGGGTCCCGGTTGACCTGGGCCTGGCTTCGAATAGCAGTGTTGCCCAAGGCCAGAGAGCCACTGCTGCTACTGGATGGGCTGCCACTCTCACCATCGGCATGACGGCTTGAGAACCCTAAAGGGACAGTATTCCCCGGTCAAAAACATCACACCATATACCCATGGCTCTTAGACAAGTTTAGTTCTCCTCGCTCTCCCTAACGTGCTGTCACCTCCCTGATAGGCTTCTGGCTCCCAGCCCTCAGCTAGCAGAGACCACCACCTTACAGGGTGGCTTTAAAATAGCACTTAAGAATGCCAAAGCAGCTTTTATGTTGAACTACCAAGCCCTAGTAAAGTCCTCATCAGATGTTCAGTGAGCCCTGGAGGCAAGAGAAGGGTGTAAGGCAGAACTAAACATAAAGCCCTCACCACAGTACACTGCCTTCTTGGGTTTTCATGGCTCTGAGACTCAACAACTCTACTGGTATTACCCTGACAAGTCAAAGGCTGTCAACAGAGCCAAATCTCTAAGACACTAGGAAAAAGCAAAAGCACCATAACCACTGAGGCCATTCATACCTGATGCAGATTCCACGTGGGCCCCGTTTACCTTCAGAGGAGTCAAGACAACACGCGGCAGCATGACCCCCGTCTTTTTCTTTTGTTTGTTTGCCTGTGTTCCCAGGGGAGATTTAAAAGAAGAAAGCAGTCATCCACAGGGCCACTACAGCCCTCGTTTGGCTTTGCCCTACTCATTCACTTTTAAGAGTTCATGTGAAGGGTTAGTGATGTGGGCCCAATGGCTAGAAACACTTAATGCATCATTCTAATGACCTTTGTTTATTTAATCCCAAAATCCAATAGTGGAATAAGAGAACTGACTCTCTAAAGTTGTCCTTTGATCTCAACAAATTGTGGTGAGAAAAACACACACCCGCCTCCTTAGGGTTTATGTAGGGTCTAGAGACATGACTCAGCAGTTAAGAACACTGGCTTCTCTTCCAGAGGACCAGGGTTTGATTCCCTGTACCCACATGGCAGCTCACAAGCATATGTAACTCCAGTTCCAAGGGATCTGATTCCTTTCCAGGCCCTATTCCAGACGTATGCACAATGTACATATACACATTCAAGTAAAACATTCATATGAATGAAATAAAAAGAAATAAGACCCCCCCAACACAATCTCCCTGGCAGTGTTAGTCCAGGCATAATTTAATAGCAATGCACCAAGAACACCCACTCAGCTGATTAAAAAAGAAAAGAAAAGAAAAAGATATCATGTATCATGTTCCCATCCCAAAGATAAAGAAGTTGTCGCAACTGAAAGTGACAGGGGCTGAGGATACAGCTCAGTGGTAGAGTGTTTGCCTAGCTTGCACAAGGCCCTGGATCCAATCCCCAGAAAAGGAAGTTGGTAGAGTCATCTTTTAAAATTGCTGTCTCTCAAGTTCATGTTCTCATACTCTCAATGCATTGTAACTCCTTTCTGGGCATTTACTAACACAGTGTTCAGAACTAGCAGAGTGAGGCAAGTATGGTGGTACACACCTATATTCAAAGCACTTAGGATCTTCTAAGAAAGAGATAGGAGGTTCAGGAGTTCAAGAACATTCTTGGCTACATAGCAAGTTAAGCTAGCCCAGGCTATAAGAAAGCTGAGGAAAATAAAAGAGAAATGGAAGAAAGAGAAACACAATCACAGCCAGGCGTTAGTGGGGCACCCCTTTAATCCCAGCACCCAGGAGGCAGAGGCAGGTGGGTCTCTGAGTTTGAGGCTATTCTGGTCTACAGAGTGAGTTCCAGGTTAGCCTGGGCTACACAGAGAAACCCTGTCTTGAAAAACCAAAAACAACAAAAACCATCAACATAATTAAGCACTGCTGTCAGGCCCAATATGCAGTTCCCTACAGCCTGCTTCTAAAAATGTTACCAAGAGTGGGGTGTACGGTGGTACTGATATTTAATCCCAGCACTGGAAGGACAGAGGCAAGCAGATCACTCTGAGTTAAAGACAAGCCTGGTCTACAGAGTTCAAGCTTAGCCAGAAACAGTAAGACCCTGTCTCAAAATAAAGTAAAATATGATATAACAACCAATTTTACTCTCTCCACACTTCAAATGTATCTCCTGACCATCTGCTGAATATGAAAGAATCATGTCACCTATCCATTCTCTTATGCTGTCACCAGTGCACCTCATTACCTGTGAGGAAGCCCTGTGGCTGTCCCTGGGATTGGAGAAGGGCCGGCTCTGAGACTCTGTAGAACAGGATGCATTTGACGATGTTTCATCCAGAGATACTGGAAGATAAGAAAGCAAAGGTTTAGTTTCTAGGAACTACCTGGTCTCTTTCCACCTCTTGTTCTAGCACTTACCATCATTTTCCCCACTCACAGTGCTGGTTTCATTAGACCCACAGCTTTCCACATCAGCTGAGTCTTCTGGCTCTTCTCCATCCACTGCAGCTACATTTCGAGACCACTGCACAGCATCCTTCTATGACAGCAAATTCAAATTCAAATGAACAAAACCTTTCAAATCCAAAAAGCACAGCAGATATTCCTATATACATTTCTTCTTCTTTTGAACCCTCAAATCCAGCAAAAAGCTCTACATAAGAGTTTTAGGGGCTTGACTTTTCAACCACTGTTATGTTCACTGTTTCTGATTCTTTGGGCTCGAATTCTGTTTTCAAGAAGCTAAGAGGATTCTTACGCTCATTTTCTCTGATTTATCCCAGCATCTGCAATCTTTATAGGAAGGCCAGAAAGACCCAGCTGTTTCTCCATAGGCTTAGAGATCAGCATCATTCTAATCCAATGTTGGATCCTGTTCAGGTTAAGGAAAGCAATTTTTCTCCATTACTGTTGGTAGATCATAAAAGCCCAGCTGCTCCTTGAAGTAGCCATCTCTGGGACACTGTGGCAACCACAATGTGGTCAAAGGGCCAGTTGGTTTAGTGACCCAAACAAGACGGATGGTTATATGGCCTTCACGGTAACCTCTGCAGAGACAGGTAGTGAAGTAGACTATGATACTGCCATGTGTAATGTGATCCTTTGGCTGTCCTGCTTCAGACTAGCTCAACAGCCTCTGAAGCCCAGAGAAACACTACCAAAAAGTAGTGCAGGCACACAATACAGCCTTTGAAGATGGATTTATAGTGCCTTCCATGACTGTTCCACTGATCCCCTGCACCCATCAAGATTTAGAATATTACTTTCGGGGCTGGAGAGATGGCTCAGCGGTTAAGAGCACCGTCTGCTCTTCCAGAGGACCCAGGTTCGATTCCCAGCACCCACATGGCAGCTAACAACTGTCTGTAGTTCCAGTTCCAGGCAAACACCAAGACAAATAAATAAAAGTGGTTTTTTTTTTTTTAAAAAAAATTAGAATATTACTTTCTTCTTGTTTTGAGATAGTGTCATGTAGTCTGATCTTCCTGCCTCTGCCTTACCCCCCAAATGCTGGGATTATAAGCATGCACCATCACACCTGTTTTTATGTGATGTTGAGAATCAAACCAGGGCTTTGTGCATACTAACAAGCACTCTACTGACTAGGTAAGCTATACCCTTAGCTCTAAAATATTCTTTTTTATCTACCCATGTTTTCTATTTCCCACATTTAATAAAGCATTGATGCCTCTATCTTCTGTGAACTTTTTCTTACCAAGTTCTTTTTCATAAATAAGAGAAATCACATAGTCCATGGTCTAGGCTGCCTGAAGGCATGCAGAAGCTGGCCCAGAGTCCTTGAGGTGGGTACCATTATGATGAAGTATATGATGGAGAAATGGGAGAGAAGGGGAGGCAAAATTGTGTGTGCTGTGGCAAGAGTCAGATCTGAAGATCGAGGGTGGTGAGGAATGGGCTGATGCTAGTAGCCTGCTTGCCACCTGGTCCAGGGTGATGTCTCTGGGCCTGGGCTGCTACAGTAGGTCCGTGATCCTACTGCAGCCAGCATTTGTATTGCAGTCCACGAGCCATGTTGCCACCAAGACTATGGGGATCTGACTCTGAGCTATCACGCAGCCATTTTAGTGTCTGAGGGTCACGCTGCGGCCAGGGGCCTTGTCTGGTCTATATGGCCCTATTGCAGCCAGAGTCTTTGTTGATGTCTGTGGCTCCTGATATCATTAAGGCCATGCTGATACTAGGGGTCTGGGCTGTCATCTGGGGCCATGTTGACAACCTGAGTCTGGGCTGATGAAAACCATGTCTAAATCCATGGTTCTACCACAACCAGGGTCTGTGTTGATGCCTGTGAGTCTAGGCCATAACCTGTGGCCATGTTGGCACTTGAGTTCCATGCTAACACTGGAGCCACACTGATCTGAATGACCTGCGCCCAACAACTATGGTGTGTCTAGGCCAGGCTGATGACAGGAAGGGTGCGTGTGTGAGAGGGCAGCGGTCTGGGCTGCACCTTGGGGCCATTGTAAGCATTCCCAAGGTCCGTATTCACCTGGAATGTAACAGAGTTGCCATGATGCCCCTGGGTGTGGCTATGCAAACATGGGCCCAACCACTCTCTTAAAGAAAGTGCTCACACAAGCCCCCTCTGTCTGTCTGTCTGTCTGTCTGTCTGTCTGTCTGTCTCTCCCTCCCTCCCTCCACTCCCTTTTGTCCCCCACCTCTGCCTGCTGTTCTGCTAATAAACTCTAGTGTGTTAAGATTCCATTCACGCGCCATGTACAAAAAAACCAACATGTGATCCATGGCCCACGGTGTCATGGGTCTAGGCTGCATCCTATGGTATGCTGCTATTTGAGAACCAGGGCTATACTGATCTAGGCAGCCTGTGTTGCCACATGGAGCCATGGTGTCTTGGCCCAGGGCTGCTGCCTAGGGCCATGTCTGGGTCCAAGGCCCAGCAAAAGCCAGGGTCTGAGTTGATGTTCCTAGCTCCTGTTACCAACAAGGACTTTGCAAATGCCTGGGGCCTGGACAGCCATCTGAGACCATGTTAGTGTCTGATGGCCTTGCTGCCACCAGGGCCAGAGTGATGTTTGTGCTCCTACTGTATTTGGGGCCTGTGATGAGGTCCATGGCTTGTGTTGTTACCCCCCCCCGGGGGGGGGGGAAATCACAGAAAACCATTAGTGTTAAAATCTGAGGGGCATGCTAAACCAGCCTCTGCCCCCACTGGTCTTGAGATAGCTGGTCCTATTCCTTGCTGGACACTATAGCAGGAGAGCCCCACCCCCACCAATCAGGTGGAGTAGCCAGACAGATGGCCCTCACCATGATGGCATGGTCCTTCCTAGGAGAGAGCTGGACCTAAGGGGGGGGGAATGTGTCAGTCCCAGTGGGCTAGCTCAGCTACCACCCAGACCCAAACCCACATCCTGGGTCTTGGGTTGGGCCACCATAGTGTCTACTCCATCTATGGCTTGCTTGAGTGTGTGTGTGAAGGGACTGGATCCCGTGACTAAGGGCAACAGCAGGATATCTAAGAGTTTCAGTGAGGGTCCAGTGATGATGATACGCCAGAGGCCTGAACCAGATCAATAATCCATAGCAATGAACATGTTGTGGGTGAGGCTGATTGGACAAAGGGTATACTGCATGACACAGGTAGCACCCAATGCCACTAGGATCAATGAAGAGGTGTTCCTTTTGTTTTGAATTAAGGAGAGATTCCTGGGGGGAGGGATACTACAGGGATGAGGAAAGGATGAGAAACTGGGAGCAAACAGAATTGGAACACATGATGTGAAATTCTGGAAGAATCAAAAAATTATGTTATAAAAAAGTAACATTAACATCAATAATAACATAACAAATTGTGGCGATATATCATGTAGGCTCTAAAGAAATAAAGTTGGCCTGCAGATAAGAGGACAGAGCCAGCCATAAAGGTCAGAGAGTGGTGACCCACACCTTCAATCTAGCACCTAGGAGGCAGAAACAGAGACCAAGGCTCAACAGAGCCAGGCAGTGGTGGCACACACCTTTAATCCCAGCACTTGGGAAATACACTGGCCTTTAATCCCAACACAAGGAAGTTTGAACCAGGAAGTGAAGATAAGGTGGGAAAAAGACACGAGATTGTCCTTTCCTTTCATCCAGCCCTTCTCTTCACTGTTCCTACTCAGTCTGAGAATTCATGAAACAGGACCTGCCCCTTTCAGCCTGAGGAGTTGGCTAAGTGAGAAGTGGCTATGGTTTGCTTCGGTCTCTCTGATCTTTTAGCATTTGCTCCAATACCTGGTTCCGGGTTATCATAGCACCAATTAGGGTCCATGGAACAACAAACGAGGACAAACATACAGACCATAAATTACCCGGACAGAAATCCCACAACAAAAATAGTCTTAGAAAAAATAGAAATCTGAGAAAAATTTAAAATCCAAGTTGAGAGCTACCATCATGTTTTGCTTTTATTTTTAAACTTATGTGTATGGATGTTTTGTGTATCCACATGCATGACTGATGCACTTGTAGAAGCCAGAAAAGGGAATCAGATCTCCTGAACCAGAGTTACAATTGGTTTTGAGCAAGCACCATGTGAGTGCTGAGAAGTGAACTTGGGTCCTCTGGAAGAGCAGCCAGTGTTCATTCTCAAGTGCTGAGACATTGTTCCAGCCTTAATGAATACCATATTATTCATTAAGAAAGTTCAGTATTGGAAAAATGTCACTTCTCCCCCAAAGTATACTTCAAGAATTACAAGTGCAATAAAAGCCAACACTATATTTTTAAGATTTATTTTATGTGAATAGGTGTTTAGCTTGTATGTGTACATGTGAGCCACATGTATGCACGGTGTAAGAAGAGACTAGAAGAGGACAGCAAATCCTTTGGAACCTGAGTTGAGATGGTTGTCAGCTACCATGTGAGTGCTAGGAACTGAACGTGAGCCTTTGCAAGTAGACTTAATCTCTGAGTTCAGTCTTCAGCTACACACACACACACACCCACACCCACGGGGGAAATGATGTAACTATATCCTTAATACCGTTTAAAAAAAAACAAAAACAAAAACTTGCCCAGCAGTTAGATGCTTCTTTTAAATAAAACTTCAGTAATTAAATGAGTAATTGCTAGGGGCTGAAGAGAGGGGACAGTGAATGAACGACACCACTCAAGGGTGTAAAAATGTTCTACAATCACAGCATGGTAATTGTATAACTATATAAACATACCAAAAAGCCACCAAATTGGTCACCTTATAGGGGTAAATTATATGGTCTGTGAACAATAAACCAGCAAACTTGGGTCTAAAACATCTAATGATGCTGTAATTTTGTTACAATAAATCATTAAGAATTTAAACTTTATCTTTTAATATTTATTTTTATTTTATGTGAATTCATGTTTTGCCTGCATGTATAACTCTGTAAGGATGTCAGATCTTAGAATTACAGACAGTTGTTAGCTGCCATGTGGTTGCTGGGAATCGAACTCAGGTCCTCTGGAAGAACAGTCAGTGCTCTTAATCACTGAGTCATTTCTCCAGCCCAAAGTAAATTTCATTTGTGTTTAAAACTTCATTTTGTAACTTTATTCAATGTATTTTATTCAATATATGAGTGTTTTGCCTGCATGTGTGTTTGTGGACCACAGAGTTCAGAAGAGGGCATAGGATCCCCTGATACTGGAGTTATAACAGTTATGAACTGCTCTGTGGGTGCCAGGACCCAATCTCAGGTCCTTTCTCTTTACATGTAACAAGTACTCGTAATCACTGACCTATCTATCTCACCAGCCCCCAAACTTCATTATTTGACTTTAAAGAATTTTTATTTTACTTAATGTGTATTTTGTTTGCACATATCTGTGTTCTCCAAGTGTGCCTTGTGCCCATGGAGTTCAGGAGAAGGCATCAGATTCTCTGGGACTGAAGTTATAGAAGTTGTGAGCTGCCGTGTGGGTGCTGGGAATTGAACTGGGTCCTTTGAAAGTACAGTCAATAATCTTAACCACAGACTAACCTCTCCAGCCAAGAGTTTTGTCATTTCTCTTAAATTGGATATAAAATAGTATTACAACCATTAAAGAAGTAAAGAAGTGCTATGTTTAAAGTGAGCACAGTCTTGTAATAGTCTCAATTTGTGTAAATTCTCATTAGTGACAAAAAGGAGCTTCCATCCACTAAGAATAAAATTCTCCTTTGATTGTCACCCACATCTGCAGGATAGGTTTGCAGTTAATGGTAACCACAGTTCACTATTCCTCAGTCTAGATGTAATTTAGAATGTATAGCTTCTTGACTTTAGAATGGTAACATAAACAGGGTCAGAGAGATTACAAAAATTTTCAAAAGACTAAGGCTTTATAATCCCACTTAAAAAAACAAAACCAAAAACATGTACTTATTGTGTATACAACGTTCTGCCTGCATGACTTCCTGAATACCAGAAGAGGGCACCAAATCTCATCAAAATGGTTGTGAGCCACCATGTGGTTGCTGGGAACTGAATCAGGACCTCAAGAAGAATAGCTGGTGCTCTTAGGCTCTGAGCCATCTCTCCAGCCCCATAATCCCACTTTTCTCACCAATTATAAAATGTGAAGAAAACTTAATGGACTATTTCATCAAGGCTCAGATTCTACAAGTACTTCCACATTGCATGAGCACATCACAATGTGAAAAGATAAGGCAATAATTCAGTACAGAAACTCATACATGAAGAATACAAGAAAAGAGATTGTTGTGCAAAATCAGTTTCTTTTTATAATGCTATATACTTTTAAAAAAATTTACAGGCGGGCTAGAGAGATGGTTCAGTAGTTAAGAGCACTGACATTCTTCCAGAGGACCCGAGTTCTATTCCCAGCATCCACATGGCAGCTAACAACTGGCTGTAATTCCAAGAGCTGACACCCTTACACAATTATACATGCAGGCAAAACACCAATTCACATAAAATAAAATATTTTAAAAAAATTAGGAGCTGGAAACATGTCTCAGTGGTTAAGAGCACTTCTTGAGGAACAGGGTTCAAATATCAGCATCTACATAGCAGCTCACCACTGTCTGTAACTCTAGGATGTGACACCCTTATACAAACATATATGCAGGCAAAACACCAATGCACATGAAATAAAAATATTTTAAAAATTAAGCAATCATTTATTTTTATCTTATGTGTAATGGTGTTTTGATACCAAATATGCCATTACCTCATGTGCTTGCAGTGCCCTCGAAGGCCAAAAGAGGGCACCAGATCCCCGGAACTGGAGTTACTGGGTGTTGTGGACTGCCAATAGGTCCTCTACAAGAGCAGTCAGTGCTCTTAATTGCTCTTTAGCCCCATCTAGTTTTTAAAAATAAATGATTTTTATCTTATGTTTACTGGTATTTTGTCTGTGTGAGGGTGTCCAAACCCTGGAATTGAAATTACAGATAGTTGTAAGCTGCCATGTGGTTGCTGGAAGTTAAACCCAGGTCCTCAGGAAGAACAACCAATGAGTTTAACCGATGAGCCATTATTACTCTAGTGCCTCCCGTCCAAACAGCGAAAAGCTGGAAGCATCCTGAAAAGCCTTAATAACTTGTACAGTAAATAAATAAAGGACAAGACCAATATGGTACACTATTAAACCACAGTTTAGAAGTAAAAACATCTATAGTGACAAGATGGATGCATTCCTTCATGGCCACATAGAGGCAGAAACCTGGTTCACTGGGTAGATGGGAGGAATGAATAGATGTACAAGTCAAGGTCCTTCCTCACCTCTGCAGGAAGGCTTTAACTCCTATGTTTAAACATAGCAACCAAACATATATATATATTATGCCTCCTTTCATCCCCAGTAGCATCAGAGAAAAAAAACAAAAACAAAACAAAACAAAAAAAAAAACCCAAGATACAAAGAAATAACAAAGATTCAAGTGCGCAAAGAGAAGGGGAGGTAGAAGACAGGAAAGTGAAGGGTACGAAGAGAATCTAGAAGACAGCTGGGAAGGAAGGTAAATGACTCAGCAGGGGAAGAAAAATAAAAATATAATGCTACAAAGAAATAAGCCAGATACTAAGAATAAGCCAGATAGAAGTGCAAAAATCCAAGGGCACAGAAATGGCAAAGTATCACCAACTACTGCAGACAGAAATGAAACATGAGTCTGCCAACAGAAGAACTTGCTATTTATTATTCTGGACAAACAGATTCATCAGGCCATCTCCTTGTCATTCAAGCAATACTCTTCCAGTTCTAAAAGAACTGCAGTATTTATGTTCTAGTTAGGCTAAGTCTAAAAATTATGAAAGAAAGACAATAGGCACAGACCAAGAAAGATGGGGAGTAAGATGCCATACGCTAAAGAACAAAAGGCAGCATTCAAAATAGCTCTGTTCCCAGAGGGGCTTCCAGAGATCCCTCGAAACCACCTCACCTGCTCTTAGCTTACTGGCAAGCATTCAAAGAACTGTCAGGTCTAGTGACCTAAGCCTGTATTTCCCTGCTACTATGGAGGCTAAAGCAGGAGGGTACCAGAAACAGGGAGAGGAAGAAAAACAAGACAGGTACCAAAGTGTTCCTTCTCTTGAAAAGTAAACTTAACAGAGCACATCTTCAGATAACTGAGGAGCCCTCCAAACCATGTGGGTTTCGATCTCTCTATCCTGGTCACTCAGTGCTCACAGCAGGGAATTCATCAGTTCTCAATATGAAGGACTCACCAAGGACTAGCAGATATTTGCACAGCTGTTAATTGAAAGATATCTAAAATTAAAAAATCAGAAGTAGAAACTGAAAGGAAGTAGGTAAATGTCATAGGAAACACTCTCGGAAAGCCCCAACAAGCATAGGTACTTTAAAACAAACGAACAAACAAAACATAAAGAAGCATAAGCAAACACACACTGTTGGGATCTAAAAGTAGTTTATTAGAAACAATATATTATCTCTCAGAGAAATGACTGAAAAAATGATCCAGTGATTTAAAGTACTTATTCATTCAAAGGACCCAGGTTCAATCCCTAGTGTCTACACGACAGTTCAATTCACAATTGTGCGTAACTCCAGTTTCAGGATGCACATGATACACAGACATACATGTGAGCAAAGTACTCATTCACATAAAATAGGTAAATCTAAAAATCATAATATTAAAAAGAATTGACTAAAAGAAAACATGCCCTGGTTAAGGCAACCTCATATTAAACAGAAGACGAAGAAACTTTCTTTCCTTCCTTCTTTGTCCATCTATCCATCCATAATATTTATCTGGTTTTTCAAGACAAGGTTTTACTTGGGATTAAAAATATGCACCATTGCTTCAGCTCCAGGGAATCTAATGTGTTTGACTTCAGTTGGTATGCACACTCACCTACAAAAATACACACTTTATTAAAAAAAAAAAAAAAGCAAGAAATTTGTGGGCAGTGGTGGCACACACCTTTAACCCTAGCACTCGGAGATAGAGGCACATGGATCTCTCAGAGTTTGAGGCCAACTTGGTCTACATAGAGAAACCCTGTCTCAAAATAAATAAATAGACAAAATAAAAAAAAAATAAGCAAAGGTAAAATCTTAGGTTTCTTCTACTAACACAATATGGAACACAAAATAAAAACATGTGAGATCTCAACTTACCTCCCACATACCTGTTTCTCAAAAGGCAACTATATTCAAATGTGTTCTGCATAAATGAACTGCACAGAGAGTGTGCACATAAACTACAACAAACTGAGTCTCATGAGATCTAGGAGAGACAAGGAGAAAAGTAAAGAGAATTTCCAAGATGTAGATAAAGGAAGCCCTGGGAAAATTGTCATGTGTGGGCTAAAGAGATGGGTCAATGGTGAAGAACACTGGTTGCTCTTCTAGAGGACTCAGGTTCAATTACCAGCACCCATAATGACAATTCACAACTGTGTTTAACTCCAGATCCAGGGTATCCTATATTCTTTTTTGGCATTCACAGGCACCAGACATATAAAGCAGTACACATATGTGCAGATAAAACATCCACATACATGAAATAATATACATTAATACTTAGAAAACAGCTATGTAAAGCCAACAATTAACCAACTGGCCTCAGTTGCCTGGGTCAGATCAACCTCTCAGTCTAGACACATGGGGATGGCTGCCTATCCCTACAAAATCTACATACTGGAAACAAGATCAATATGATAGTAACAGCCAAAGAAACTTACAGCCACTGGGAACAATGGGCTTCAGCTCTTTTCCATAAACTATTTTGGTTTTTTTATTTCCTATCTTTGTTATATTTGTTGTATTTTGAAGTAGAACATCAAATAATTACAAGAGTCACAATCATAATCAAGGCTATATTTGCAAGTGCCACTGGTTCCTTCCCTAACTCTTCACCACCTCACTCCAACTCTTCACTTTGACCCATCCCCTCTCACGCAGCCTACTGTACAGCTCTTTTTTCCTTGCACTTCTTTGTGATAGGTGATATGCCCACCTATTTTATTTTCCCTTTATTTGTAGAAACACACTCCCCAAAATGCCTACCACAGAAAATATTCTGCCCTTTGCTTTTTAAAAAAATATCTATTCTGGGAATCACAATATGATTTCATCATCAGTGCCTAATTTTTCTTCTCAGTTGTATAATATTCCACGACACAAATGGTCATGTTTATGTAACCACTTCCCAGTGCAATGCCATTTAGATGACCATTAAAGTTTTACAAACAGAAACACAATTGCTCTTACCCTGCACTTGTGTGAGCATGGGGAGTTCAAACCCCACATATTTGCCTGTAACCCAGGCACTGGGAGAGGGGGCACAGAATGGACTGCTAGAGCTTGCTGGTCTCCAACCTATCTCCTAGCTCAGTGAGAGACTCTGTCTCAAGGGTTAGGCCATCTAATTTCTTCCTAAGAGTCACAGATCTCAGGACAATCAGTCAAATTCTGTTGTGGCACAGTACAACTCACAGAGTGTATGAGTATGTATAAAATTCAATTCCACAAACAAACAAACAAACAAAAAAAAATCAATGTTTAAATTGAGAACACTTGCTATTTCCTTCTGTAAGCTAATCCTTACTTCTACTAGGTGACAAGGCAAGGGTGTGTGTAAATGTGACATCATGCAGAAGTTAGAACCTAAGAAGTGTGAAATGCCTAAACAAGTGTTTCAAAGGGGTTGCTTGTAATGGAGGTCAGAACTTGAACAGATGAGGTGACCATCCATGAGAGCAGAGAGGTGTCCACAAAGCTTAAGAGAACAAGAGAGCTTAGAGGGCACTGAAGGATGGTGAGGCAGTAATAGGGATAGTTACATGAGGTGAAACAATAAACATGTGGTGATATTTTGTTTACGATCTAACAAATAAAGCTTGTCTGAAGATGAGAGGTCAGAAGCAAGGCAGTGGTGGCACACGTCTTTAATCCCAGCACCTGGGAGGAAGAAGCAAGAAGTGATATGGCTGGGCAAACAGAGGAATATGAGGTGGGCACAACAGGAGCTGAGCCCTTTTTAGCTAATGAGTTGACAAGGTAAAAGATGCTGTGGCTTGCTCCTTTGTCTCTTCGACCTCTCTTTCAGAGGTCACAGATTCAATTCCAAGCACCCACATGGCAGCTCACAACCGCTTGTAACTCCAGAATTTGCAGCTCTAACCCTCACAGACATAAATGCAGGCAAAACGCCAATGCAAATAAAATATATATTAAAAAAAAGAATTTGGGTTGCAGAGATGGCTCAGCAGTTAAGAGCATTGACTGTCCTTCCAGACCTGAGTTTGATTCCCAGCATCCACATGACAGCTAACAACTGTCTAATTCCAAGATCTGACACCCTTACACAGTTATACGTGCAGGCAAAAAACCAATTCACATAAAATAAAAATAAATATTTAAAAAAGAATTCACGATGCATAAGAATACTAATGGTTTGTTTCTTTTAGTTTGTGTGTGTGCAAATGTACACAGTGGATACCAGAGTTGTTCTCACTGTTTTTATCCCTCACTCCCCTTAGCCAATCCTCATCTATGAAGTATGTGTATTACATGTGCATGCCATGAAACATGTAGAAGTCATATGACATTTGGAAGTTAGTTCTCTCATTCAGTCTTCACATATGGGTTCCCAGGATCAATCTC
Source organism: Sigmodon hispidus (assembly GCA_004025045.1). NCBI lineage: Eukaryota > Metazoa > Chordata > Mammalia > Rodentia > Cricetidae > Sigmodon > Sigmodon hispidus. The sequence goes on along the minus strand of PVIH01014566.1, from coordinate 5,282 downwards.
AGGTTTGTGTAGCCTGTGTATAGCTAGTGCTTTAACACCCCAGTAGGTTATCTTCACACACATACCCCACCCCCACTTTTTTTGAGACAACACAGGCTCTCTTATCAAATCTACAGCTCACCAATTTGGTTGGGCTGGCTAAGTAGTCAACAAACTCCAAAGATTCACCAGCCTCCTAGTGCTGGAAGTACAAGTAGGTACTGCCACACCCAGCTTCTTATGTGGGTTAACTTCCTGAATTTTCTTATTCCTACCATAATATTACCATATTTACAGGCAATGTACCAAATAATAAAGAGACAATGCTACAACCTGTTTTAAACCCCCTTAGGAAGAATGTCATATAATTGATATTATACTGCATTATTAATCAACTGCTGCAATCTTTTTGCATGCTATGACTATGACAGTTCTCAAAAAGGCTTAGCTATGTGTGGTGCCATGGGCCTTTAGTCACATCAGTGTGTTATTTTCTAGAAACCATATATATCTTGCATTAGCATGAGTTCATTCATGCCTGCCAATTTTGGAAAGAATTTCAAGGGCATTATGCAGAAGAGAGAGCTGAAAAGGCAGTAAGATTCAGGTAGCTAGAGTTTGTAGAATAGGGTCCTACACAGAGAGGGCTGCAGAGAGCTACAGAGGAAAGTTCAAATTTATTGCTGTTCCACCCAAGTGTGGTGAAACTACCCAGGATTACACTTATGCTAGAAGAATTACAGAACAGTGCCTGGCTTTTACTCAGGACCTCTCATAGTGGCTATTTCTATCACAAAGACTAGAAATGTCAAAAACAGCCTCAAGATCTACAAATGAAACTAATCTAGATAGCAAGGAAAATCCTGACCTTAACTGAGCATCAAGCACCTGACTTCTTAGCCAAAGAATCTTACAAACAAAACTTGCAGCAGTTTCTATGTAACTTAACCAAACCACTAGCAAATCTTTTAATTTTTATTTAAAGATTTTAAAAATTTTATGAGTGTTTTGCTTGCATGAATGGCTGCTGTGTGCTGGTCTGGTGCCTGTGGAGGCCAGAAAAGGGCATCCAATCCTACTGAAGAGAAATCAAAGGCAGTTGTGAGACAATTCTCAGAACTGAATATAAGTCCCTTGCAACATGTTGCATAAACAGCAAGCAAGCCATCTTTCCAACTTCCCAAAATAACAATGGTCTTTTTTTTCCTCTTTTAAAGTTAGGCATATAAAGGTGCACCCCTCAAAACAAAACAAACAAAATAACAACAACAAAAACCCAACTATATTTACTAGGATAATCGATTGAAACCAACTCAGAAATTATTCAAATACTAAAAACAGCAGAAAAGAAATTTACAGAATTCTGCAGAATTGCAGAAACTCTATTTTCCTAGGTTTGGAAAGTTAAATAAGAACATGTAAGGCTTTTTTTTTTCCTGAAAATTTATTTTTTATATGTTACGGGCACTTTTCTGCATGTATGCCTATTCATTACATTCCTACAGTGCCCAAGGGAGACAGCAGATGGCATCAGACCCTTTGGAACTGGAGTTAAAAGAGAGTTTATCAAGTGGGTGCTAGGAAGTGAACCCTAGTCCTCTGCAAGGGTGACAAGTGCTCTTCACTGCTAAGCCATCTCTCCAGCCTCTAGAGGGTTTTTAAGACAGGGTCTCCCTATATAGCCCAGGCTGAGGGATCTCTGAGTTTGAAGCCATCCTGGTCTAGAGAGTTGAGAAACCTTGTCTCAAAAAAACTAAAATATTTGAAAATGTTTAAAATGATAAAAGTCTATCTATATAAAGACATTAGAAGACAGTGAATCTGTAGCCAAAGAAAAAACAATAGAGCCTTTTAAATAAGACAGAAAACTAAAAAAACTGAGGAATGCCAGTAAATTGAGGGACAGTTTTCATCAGCTTAATGTATATATTTACTGATTATCAGAGAACCTGACAAGAAAGGAAGAGACAGAAAACAATTTAGAGCAAACAACCACACAAAACTAGTCAAAAACAGATTGAAAATTAACAAGGCACCAGTAAGTGCAGGAAGGCATGCTAAGTGTAGATGAACAAAAAGGGACAATCAAGTTCCCTTTAGGAAGCAAGGTAAACAAAGCATACTGTTTTACTGTTTGAAGATACTGTCCAAGGCATGTTCAGTGCCAGTCTTTAAGCTAGCAAATATATAAACCAAAGAGCAGACAAAACCACAGAAAATGGAAATCAGACTGGTGTTCCTCAAAAACTGGAAAGAAACAAATGGGGGAAAAAAATACTTAACTTGAGAACCACAAAAGGGGTGGTTAATAACATCAATGTACAAAATACTATCCAGTTATTCAACTTTAAAAAATAACTTCACATTTACATTCAAATATATAGTTAAAAGTTTTTATTTTAAATTACACATGTATTTATACATGTAAATACAGTGTCCATGGAGGCAAGGTCTCTTCAAGATCCTTTGGAGCTGTACTTACAGGCAATGGGTGTTGTAGACATAACTCAGGTCCTCTGTAGTAACAGAATGCATTTTTAACTCTCTAGTTCCAATCTACTTAACTCTACTCTATTTATTTTAAGGAACAAATATCATTCATATAACAACACAAATACATTTATTTTGATGTTAATACAGGGAGAGTCAGCTGGAGAGATCACGCAGAGGTTAAGAGCACTGACTGTTCTTCTGGAGGACCTGAGTTCAATTCCCAGCACCCACATGGCAGCTAATAACTGTTTGTAATTCCAAGATCTGACACCTTTACACAGTTATACGTGCAGGCAGAACACCAATTCACATAAAAAAAAAAAAAAAAAGATAGGGAGGGTCTACTATGTATACCAGGTTAGCCTAGAACTCACTACGTATTCCAGGTTAGTTTCAGCATCCAAAGAACTGTAACTACAAAGTGTACCTCCACATTCAGCCTACAAGTGAATCACAAGAGTATCGTAAATAAGAAACCAGATGCGAAGTATGACATTAGTAAATTTAAAAACCAGTTTTGAGAGCCAGTTAGACAGCTCAGAGAGTAGAGGCACTTGCCAACCAAGCTGGATGACCTGCTTTTAATTCAAACAGTGAAGATCTGACTCCTTCCTTAAAGCTGTCCTCTGATATCTACAAGCACACTATGACACATACTAAAACACCTCATAATAAAATAATTTTTTAAAAATTTATTATAAGACCACAAATAAAAGGATATATAACTAGCAAATTATGGATATGAATGACTCATAGATAAAATCTCTCAGATAAAACAACTGACTGCAGTCTTACATTTAACACAGTTTCCTTTAGCAGAAAAACTAAACTCCATAAAACAGAGTTAGCAGTGTCAATTTCTTGGTTTTAAATGTACTACAATTAAATAAGACAGATGTGCCCAACACTGAAAAGACAATGTAGTCAACAAGCTGGGCATCATTAATAGCTGTTTTGGTATTTTGGGATATTTGATCACGCTGTGTGAAGATGTGTCTTTGTTCTTCCCTGCTCGCCTAAGACACCTTCTGGTTGGTTTAATAGAGAGCTGAATGGTCAATAGGTAGGTGGGACCTCTGTGGAGGGAGGGAGAGGAGATCTGAGGTGGGATTTCACCAGCAAGACTGGACTGATTAGGAGCAAATCAGACATACAGTACTTCGGAGAGGTAATAAGCCACATGGCAAAAAGTAGAAGAATATAAATGGCTTAGTTTAAGTCTTAAGAGCTACTGGGAAGGATCCAGGTTCGGATTCCCAGCACCCACATGGCAGCTAACAACTGTCTGTAGTTCCAGTTCCAGGCAAACTCCAAGGCAAATAAATAAATAGATAGATAGATAGATAATAAAAAAGAGCTACTGGGAAAAGCATAAGCTAAGGCCAAAGTTTCAAAAATCAATAAAAAGCCTTCATGTCATTATTCAGAAACAGGCAGTCCAAAGAAAGTCTGACTGTATCCTAGAATTTATGCAATCTTTGAGCCACATTTATACTGAGGAGAGCTATGTAGAAAATACACAGGAATGCTGCTCTTTCTGATTCTTCCAAAGAAATAAATTTTTTTTTTAAGAATTTTTTTAAACTTTATTTATTTAATTATTTGCCTTGGTGTTCGCCTGGAACTGGAACTACAGACAGTTGTGAGCTGCCATGTGGGTGCTGGGAATCGAACCCTGGTCCTCTGGAAGAGCAGTCAGTGCTCTTAACCACTGAGCCATCTCTCCAGCCCCCCAAAAATTTTTTTTAAGTTAAATGTGGGACTGTGGTGGAAATGTTCTCTGTATGATGTAAATAAAGTAACTGGTTTGGCCTATGTAGAGCAACGTAGAAGTGGGTGGAGAATCAGAGGACAGGCAGGTAGGAGAAGGGTGGAGTTAGTCTCCATCCGACCCCAGAATAATCATGTAAGGAACACAGGTGAGCCATGGGCCGAGCCACGTGGCAGACAGATTAATGGAAATGGGTTGAATTAAGATGAAAGAGCTAGCTAGTAATGTGCTTGAGACATGGGCCAAACAGTATAAAGTATCTAAGTGTCTGATTCATTTCTTTGGAGAACAAAAGCCGCCGCAGCCCAGGTCCCAAACCCTTCTACAACAGATGGTGTCCAATGTGGGGCGAACACCCGCATAAAGCCTAAGAAAGTTTAAAAAGGTTAAAAAGCATTCTAGATCACTGAAACAGAGCCAAAAGTAGCTTTCTGAATTGCATATTTGAATTGATTTGGGGTACATAGACAGTGCGGTGTTCAGGTGGGAATGTAAAAATGGCGCGTTTGCGGCACACAGCTTAAACTCATACATTTCACGGAAGGCTTGACGTAAGTATGATTGATTTAAGGTTTCTGCTTATACTGAACAGAAAGGAAACAGTCAAAAACAGTTTTTCTGGTAGCAGCATTTCCTGAGTCCGCTCTGGTTGCCATCAGCGGCAGAGATGCAGTGGTCTTCTCTGCCATATTGAAAAGCCGCCAAAAGGGGCGGAGTCAGCAATTAAAGTAATACCGACATTTTAAAAGCTCTTTGGGTTAGAAAATGATTTAAGATTCTCAATAAAACAGATTTAGACCCACAAAACCTCTAAATGGGGTACAATGTATGTAAAATATGCATAGGCTTCAGAGAGAGAAAAAACAAAGGGTAAAGAAAGCCCTTTAAGAAAGAGAAATAGGAAATAAAGATAAAAAGGTCACATAAAGGGGGCTGGAGAGATGGCTCAGCGGTTAAGAGCACCGTCTGCTCTTCCAGAGGACCCGGGTTCGATTCCCAGCACCCACATGGCAGCTAACAACTGTCTGTAGTTCCAGTT
>PVIH01014565.1:0-53179 GCA_004025045.1 Sigmodon hispidus | reverse complement strand
TCACCAACCCTACAAGTGATAGAGGACTGATCTCTAAGATATATAAAGAGCTCAAGAATCTAGAGCCCAAAACCTTGAATAACCCAATCAAAAAATGGGGTTCAGATCTAAAAAGGGAATTCTCAGCAGAGGAATTACGAATGGCTGAAAGGCACCTGAAAAAGTGCTCATCATCTTTAGCCATCAGAGAAATGCAAATCAAAACAACTTTGAGATACCACCTGACACCTGTTAGATTGGCTAAGATAAAAGACACAGAGGACAGCCTATGCTGGAGAGGATGCAGAGCAAGGGAACATGCCTCCATTATTGGTGGGAGTGTAAACTTGTTCAGCCACTTTGGAATGCAGTATGGCGGTTTCTCAGAAAATTGAGAATCAATCTTCCCAAGGACCCAGCAATACCACTTCTGGGTGTATACCCTAAACATGTACAGTCATACTCCAAAGGCATTAGCTCAACTATGTTCATAGCAGCGTTATTTGTAATAGCAAGAACCTTAAACAACCTAGATGTCCCTCAACTGAAGAATGGATTAACAAACTGTGGTACATCTACACAATGTAGTACTACTCAGCAGTAAGAAAAAATGATATCCTAAAATTTGCAGGCAAATGGATGGACTTGGAGAATATCCTCCTGAGTGAGGTATCACAAACTCAGAAAGATAAGCAGGGATATACTCACTCATTAGTGGACTCTAAACAATCAAACAATCAAACACACAAACAAACAAACAAACAAGAAAAAAGCCAAGCATGCCCAAGCTGGAAACAACAACCCCTAAACAGCTTGGGATCGGAAACACCCTGGACTGACTCCTTGGATCCCACTCCCCCTAGAGGAACACCTGACTCACTCTTGAGGGAGCGGGGAGAAAACTGGATCTGCCAGGAGTGGAGACTGAACTAAGCAATATTGGGTCAGTGGGACCATGGGACTGCCTGCTGCCTGCCCAGGGAGGGGATGGGGAGTTGTGGAGAAGAAAGAATGACCTGATGTGGCAGGAAGGGGAAGGGACCTTGTATAAGGATATACAAGGATAGAATGTGTGACTTCTTAGTTCATAATCATAATAGTAATAATAATAATAATAATAAAAAGAAAACAAAACAACAACAACAAAAAAAACCAAATGTATTATGGAACTAACTTACTCATGAGGCAAAGCCCTCACAGTCCAGTTACTTGCTAAAGTTTGCCTCCTAATATAGACACCATACCCAAACCATGATGATGCTTCTGCTGTTTAAGGCACATTGTGTACTATGCAATTTATCAACTTCAGCAGCATGGAAATTTCAGGCCTTAACCTCACATTATCAGTGAGACTTTCATTTGAAGTACAGAAAGCTTAGTGGTAACCTAGGTCTCCATTTACTTCATATCCAAAGTGAGTCTCACAAGCTGGTCTTATAAGCAAATAAATTAACCAAATATAAAAAAATGCTGAACAGGAATTACAATATTTTTTAGAATACTCAATAGATTTGATAATCTTATTTCTCCCTGGAAAATTCCTTTATGCTTTTATTTGTGTTTTCTAAGACTTTGGTAATGACTTCTTAGCTATTTACTTCTTGCTTTGTTTTGTTTATTATCAAGGCAACATCTTGCTCTCCAGCCCAAGCTGGCCTAGAACTTACTCTGTAGCTAGGTTCAGCCTCAAACTTATAGCAATCTTGTAATCTCAGCTTCCCATGAGTTGGAAATACAGGTCTGGGGCAACATGCCCAGACATAATAGTTTACTTATTTTGAGTAAATAAAGCAAAGCATAAACACCTTGGTGCTGGCTCAATTTTCCAAGCAAATTTTGTATTTTTTTTCCTAGTGTAACATGGAAACTCTTTCCAGTGAACACAAAAAATGCAAACATCTTTGACGAGATGTGAGAAATATATTGAAAATTCTTAATACTGCTTTTCATATTCTCTTGCAGAAAAATTAATGTTGATTAACATAATGCCCTTAGCTTGATAATAATTAAATATGATTATCAGCAAAAATAAGTGAGTTGTGCAGCATAGAATTTGTACTAGTGACTATAGTGACTACTTTATATATTTGCATTGATGATCCTTGACCTTGGGTAAAATATACTTGAGAAATTCAAAGTAAACAAAGAAAAAAATTGATATTGGTGAATAAGCTTGAAAATAGTTGTGATGTCTAAAACCATGTCAGAAGACATAGCATAGAAGAAGTCCATTTAAAAAATATGATAATGATGCTTCAATTCAGTTTTCAGCTAGATAGCTAACAAGATATAAATAAAATGAAGAAAACTTGTTATTTACAAAATCACATTAGGTGGAACTGAATCAGCAAATGAAATGTAAGGTTTCCCCTTACTGAATGACATTATCCCATCACCCTGTATGATCTAGATAGGAACAAAAATATTATATATTTTATTTAAGCAACTTTAATTGCCCTAACTTGATTTATTAACACACGTTGATATGTCTAAATTTTTAAATACACAGCTTTAAGGACCAAGGCCAGGGCCCTGAAATAGTTCTATATTGTTCTATATCCGAAGAACTAGGCAGCAGATGAAAAGCAATTGAGTAAACAGGCACAAGTTTTCAGTGCATTTTGTTATATGTTTCAAATAGAAAGGCAGAAATGAAGCCAAAAGGTAAAGCCCTGCCAAGTCCTAAAACTATAGTTTGAGATTTTAGGGTCTTTTTTGTTGTTGTTTAGTTTTGGTTTTTATTCCGAGAAAATAATAGAGGATAGACTAAATTAGTCACAATAGGATTAGTAATATAGATAATATAGACACATGCATGATACTTGTGATTTAATTTTATCACAGTTGGCAAAGAACACTCTTATGTATACACTCAAACATACCTGAAAGTGTACATGTACACACACGCATACACACACACACACACACACACATACACCTACATCCTTCATGAAATGGAGCAAGCAACAGGAAATGTGGGAAATTCAGCACTAGTGATAAAATGTGTCCGTGTCCATGTCACTGAGACTTATTTTTCCACTTAAAAATAATTAAGGCAGCTTTACACTATGGTAAACTCCATGTTACCACATAAGAGCACACAATCTGATCTTTCTGTAAGCAATTAAGAATAAAAGTGTAAATTTTTTGTATCATTTGTTTTATCAGTTACAATTCTAGGTTATTAGTCAAATGTGTTGAAGAACAGCCAGACATTTCAGCAAAATGCTACTTATAATACAGACAAATTAGAAAGGGCCTAAATAAGTGAGGGACCATTTATGTAGTAGATATTAGAAAAAGTGCTCATGGAAACATATTAAATATACACAGATTATTTTTCACATTTTGTAGTAGTTGAAAATGAACTTTTAGAGATCAGTTTATTTTATGTTTATTTTGTGCATGTCTGTTGTCTGCATAGATGTTTAAGTACCATATGTGTGCCTGGTGCCTGTGGAATTCAGAAGTGAGTGCCAGATGCCCTGGGACAGAAGTTATGGACAGTTGTAGGCCTCCATTTGAGTGCTGGGAACTGAACTCAGGTCCTTTGCAAGGGCAGCCAGTGATCTAAACCCTTTGAACTATCTCCTTAGCTCCACATTTTATGATACTTTTAGTGTATTTTCATATTATAAATTGTATTACTATTCTATACAATTTTATTATTTTCTATTTCTCTAAATAAAAATCTGTAATTGTTAACTACTAATGACTAGAGTAGTTTCAAGAGAGAATTCAGTGAAGAGGCCACTAGCTGCAAGACTCCAGCTTTTAAATGGCAGGATTAGGGTCGGATTTCAACTTTAATTGATTGTATATTTTCAGCATCTGCAAATTGGTATCCTCAGAGTATTTACATATTTACTCCAAAAAGAATCATAAAGATCTTTACATTGATATGGCAGCTTTGTAGATGCAAGATTCCATAACACCATCATGAGGAGAAAAGCTTCAATTGATTTTATCAGCCATCCACCCATAAAGGAATCTCTAGTTCTGTCCGTTCCTATGATAAGCTACACAGTACCCATTGGGCCTTGTTGTCATGGCTCCAGGGAGAGCCTCTCAGGGCTGGGTCTCACACCACAGTCCGTTAGGGCATGTTTGAGATATTCACAGATCAAAGAACAACCTGTGTTTCTATGCACACCCACAAGCTTTTCTGTGGTGCTTCTTTGAAACACAGAGACAGAAAAATGGTAAAATAAAATGAAATAGCAAATAGACATCCCCATGCTCACCCTTAATACAGGCTTTGAAATCGGGATCCAGTTTCACAGGAAAGAAGTTTAGCAACAGGAGACAATGTTCAGAAAGCCACAGTTAGACAAAGAGCAGGAGAAATGTCTGCCACCCACCTCCTTTGTTTCCTCTCCCCCACGATAATAAGTGGGTCTCTCATTTGGCTTCAACCTGTACCTGCTTTTCAGAGACCCTAGGCAACACTGTCTAAAGTCTACATCAATAAGAAGATAAATGTTGATTAGTATATGACTTGATATTGCAGTTAGTTAAACCATTCTTTCCTTATTCACCCTCTCCACTTTTCCATTTAAATTCACACACTCTGAGAAAGTGGAGAAATAGCTCTGGGTGTTAGACCTTAAAGTATGATACCTTGTAATCCACTGTGGAAGATGTTTGAGGAAATGAGGATAACGGACTAGAGGAGGCTCATCAGTTAAGAGTGATGTACTTGGCTCTCAGGAAGAGTCAGAGTTCATGATCCTCCACATTGGTGAGCTCACATTGCTTATAACTCAGGCTCCGTGAGATCTGAGGCTCACAGCATAATTAGGCACCTGCATTTGTAAGCACATACCACACAGACTCAGCATTAAAAATAAACCAAAGCTATATAAATATAATGTGTTCCCGTACTTCCTCTAATGGCTTTAAGTTATGCTGAAAAGTTGAAATCCCCCACGATGAGTTCAAAAATGGTAAATAACAATAACAAATATACGGTCTTTTTTAGACCAGTACATTAATAAAATAAATTGTGGTAAAATTCATTCTAACCTTGGACCCTAAATAATTAAAAATGTATGGACATCACATTAGGTATGAAAACTATGTGGTGAAAGTAAATGCAGTATTTGTATACAACAATTTAATAAAGGTGAAGAATTCCTGGGTTTTCTTATTCTAACATTCATTATCAAATTATCAATATCTTGGAGGCTCCTGCTTGTTTTACACTAAATCTGCACTTAAAAGGAAAGATGATTTTTTTTTAAAAAAATCCAAAACACCAGAGGGCAAAATACAGCATTTTGAACTAAGTGGAACAATGCAGATACAAAACAGTACAGTGTAGCTGAACATGTGACCAAGATTTGTAAGGCAAAATTTCCCTGTTTATATAAATATCAGGACAAATTTAGATTGTTACCACATCTCTGTATGGCATTTTACAGTGCAAAATGGTAGGTGTGTTTTTATCTTAAACTGAATACCAAATACTATTGTCTCCCTGAAGTGCTGGCGCATCCTGGGAATACCAGGCCCATAAAAGGATGTTAGAAGAGACTTGTGAGTTCAAACCTGGCTAAGATACTTAGTGATACTGTATCATAATTCTTATTAATGAAGGCATGGTTTTGTTAGCTCAAAATACTATCTGAAAAATCTCTACATTCTGCAAATCATATTATTGATCAATATGCAGGAGATGTTTCACCAGGGCAACTACAAGAACTGCTCATCACTCCTTCCTTCCATCTTCTCCTCCCTGCCTTGTATTACACCTACTGCTGATGTTGATGCAGGGTCTCTTGAATAGCTCAGGCTGTACTGTATGTAATTCACAGTCCTCTTGTCCCAAACTCTTGATAGCTTTATAAGTATTCACCTGCATGCCTCACTTTAAAACTTTCTGGCTTCTGTTCTTTCAAATCTCCTTTCTATTTCCCAATTATACTGCAGTCATTTTTGGAGTAGTATAATGTGCTTTCTGGAAAAGGCTCTGACTGCCAGTGGCCTTTGTCCTGGTGCTTCAAATGAAGTAGTTACTCAATGACTGCTGTTGCCCTTCTCCTATCTTCTGTATCTGGGTTAAAGCCATCAAAAATATTTCATCAGGTCTAGGGAGATGGCTCACTGGGTAAAAGTGTCTACACCAAGTCTGCCAAACTGATTGTAATCCTGGGACCCATAGGTAAGTTGGAGAACTAAGTCTCTCTCATTGTCATTCAAGTTCCACAGATGTGCACAACATATAGACACACATACACACACACACACACACACACACACACACACACACACAAACAGAGAGAAAGACAGAAAGAATAAACAGATAGATAAAATGTAGGATGATTTACAAATATTTCATCTGTCATGGAAATGTCATTCAGTTTGTTTTTTCAAGCTCTTTTGCAACATCAGCTTATCTAACATGCCCACACCTCACTTTCATTTGGAAAGTATAACTAATAAAATTACCATATATCATAAAGATTAATGAGTTATTTTAATGTTTATAATTCAATGAGCATTAAAAGATAAACAAACAGACTGGGGGTGTAGAGCAGCAGTGTAGTCCTGAGGTAGGTCACTTGTCTAGAATGTTTGACTCCCAGGACCTCAAAAATAAACTTAAAATATTAAACTCAAAATCTAGTACACTGTTCAGACAATAGGGAGCACCAACTATTTGGGGGGCTATTCTCATCTGAGAACTTCTCCTTTTCCAGACTATTCACTAAACTGAGAATAAGAAGGTGACTCTCCAAAAGAACCATTTCCCAATCTCCCTCTTAAACCATAAGATTCTACAAAACCTTCCCACACATTGCATGCTTTGGCAAAGTGACCATATCATTCTAAACTTTTCATTTTTCTAATTTTTTGTTTATATGCTTGAGAAATGCCTCTACTCTGTCAAAACCTTACTTCTCTTTGGAAACAGGATACATGGCTAACATTTTTAGGAAATGTCTGTTGTGCTCTGGTAAAACAGAGAGGGAGAGAGAGAGAGGGAGATAAGAAGGGTATGTATTGAACATATTGGGGTAGATAGAGGGGAGCTGGAGGAAAGAAATTGGGGGTACATATGTTCATATTTGATTGTATAAGTTTGACAAATTCTCAAAAATTAAGAAAAACTGCAATTAAATGTATGCTTGTGTGTGCTTTGTTTAAATTTCCATTTTTACTTAAATTTTCATGTTCCCTGGTAGGGGGAACCATACTTTTGGAAATAAACACCTAACATGGTGTTGAATCACACATAAGTATTTGAAGAATTGGCATAGAGATTACTTGGAAGCTGCTATGCATGCACATGGAATGGCTCAATTTATTCAAATTTCCTTTCTTCTGTATGAATGTACAATATAGATATATAAATGCAGGGACCTAAGGACCCAAAAGCAAAGGCGCAGAAAATAAACAGGATTGACATTTTATGATTTAGAGTAGATCTCAAGTGAAAGATGATTCCATTTTCAAGCTTCAACAAGTCATAGTCACTCTCTGGGGGACTTTCCCATTTGCTTCCTGCTCCTCATCATGTCACCACGAGAGCTGTGTGTCCTAAGGGAATTGTTTTCAGGTCTCGTTGTGGATACTCAAATGCAAAGTTTCTTCTATAAAAATGGATTGGTATTGTACACAGGATGCACACCTCCTGTACACTATTGGTCCTTGCTAGGTCATTTACAATGCCTATTACATGCAACGAAAGAACTGCCCATCTTGAGGACAAATTATTTTTTTCTAAATGTTTTGATCCATAGTTAGTTACCTCTGTAAAGATACAACATGCAGATGTTGAAGATTATTTTTAAAAGATGGTTGGTCCTCAATGAACTAATTTTAGAAGTATTTATTGTGAAAACTTGTCAGGAAAAATGTGTTAATTTCTGATGAAATATTTGATGGCAATAGGAAAAGTTAATTCCACAGCTTCTCATATCAAAGTGTGTGGCCATCTCAAAATATTGAGGTCAGGAATACAAAAGGACATCTTATGTATACTTTCCAGATCTTAGATTAAAGGGGTCTTTTCATTAATGATTGGCGCACTGGTAAAGGGAAGTCATAGTTATGATTATCAGCTTAAGACATGGTTTACTTTGGATCCTGTTGCTTCTTTTGAAGGGAAAGAGGAAGGAAGGGTGCAGCAATCAGATCACTGTCAATAGAATGTAATAAATTGGACTTGTAGATGTTTTGATATTTGAGACTAGAACAAAATGACTACAATAAAGGTTACAATAGTATGTAGGAAATAATAGGCCAATGAAAACAGAGGAAGAATAAAAGCAGGGGTCTGAAGGTAAACCATTACAGTAATGTTTGGCTGAATAATGCAGGGTAAAGGCTCATTTTCCTCCAACAGTCCGAAATGAAAACAGGATTCTGATGCTCTGTTACCATCTGAACAATGCTGGCATTCTGTAGGCCATTTACTCTCCTAGCTTCTCCTAGCTTACATCACCCTCTGATTTCATGATTTTTTTCCAAGCTGTGCCCCAAAGTGCAAGACTTATGATTTCTTTCAGCCTAATTATGAAGGTACATGGCCCATGTAGTAAAGTAATATAATGGATGATAAAGCTCCCTAAGAGTCTCAAGCAAGGCAAGGACAACATGTGAGCTAATGAAAGCCTGGGAAGCTTTGCAGACAAAGCCCTCAAAAAGGCAGACTTTAAGGTAGGTAATAAGGAGTCATGCTCATGTGACATGTGAACTGGAAGCAAGAAATTCTTAAGTAACCTGGAACTTACTTTCTACAATAGCTATGACTATTAGATTGGTTACAGTGGCTGTACTAAGGAGCAACCTTAGGTATGAACAAAAAAAAAAAAAAAAAAAAAAAAAAAAAAGAAAAGGCTTTACAACCATGATCTGGGTCCAGAAAGAAATGTTTGGATACTCAGAACAACAAATATTGTTCAGTCCTTTGATCCTCAATCAAAAGACACCAAATGCACCTTACTGTGGTGATACATTTTATATTTAATAAAATTATCCTGGAATATCAGAGAATAGATTCACCCACAGTCAAGCCATGAAGGTTAGAGAGTAGTAACTCACACCTCTAATACCTGCATAGGAAATATCTAGTGGTGACCTACACTTTTAATCCCATAACTCCAGAGACAGAGATCTCTCTGTGTTTCTCTGAGTTTAAGACCTAACTACCAAACAATAGTAGCTCACACCTTTAAATCTAATTCTAGGATTATGATGCAGAGTTGAATTCAGAAGCGAAACACCTAGGTGAAGAAGATATTTAAGGCAGGCATAGGAAGACATTGAGGTATTCTATAGAAGCAACCAGCCAGGCTGAGGACTCTCAAAGACAGCTTTTACCCTGAGAAATTGGCTGGGGGAGAATTGACTGTGGTCTGTTTCCTCTCTCTAATATTCTAGCTTTTCCCCAATATCTGGCTCTGAGTTTTCATTAAACACCAGAATACTAGAATTTGTGTTTCACTTCACCAACTTATCATTATAGATAAGCTCCATCCTTGACCATCAGATGTCAAAACTAAGTAGCAAATTACCAGTACACATCACAGCATAAGACTAACAATGACTGCCATCCATGTCCTAGATGGGAAGGGATCTTGATCTCCACTACTGAGCTAAGACTAATTTAAAGCATCCATTTCAGAGCCCTAACATTTCTCAGGGAACCCACATGGTTTCTTCTGCCTCTGCTGCTTTGATGCTGAAGTGTAATGTTCTTATCTAAGTGGTGTGTGTAGCACAGATTGCCCAGATAGAGATGTTTCTGTTTTCAAAGTTCACAAAATGTCCTTCATTAGGTGTTGCACAAATTCTAATTGATCTTATAATAAAAACTCAGCACCAGATATTGGTGCAAATCCTAAAAGATCAGAGAGACAGAGGGTACAAACCAGAACCGCTTCTCACTTTGCCAGTTCTCAGCTGGTACTCTCTTCACTACTCCTCCAACTGAATAGGGCAGGGGAGACAACAGCAAAGCTGGAATGGAAAGGGCCAAACTCCTGCCTCGTTCCATCTTATGTTCCTTACCAGTCCAGACATATCCCTTCCTTTCTCAAAAGTCATAGTGCTGGGATTAAAGTCATGTGTGCTTCCCAAGTACGGGGAACAGAGGCACGGAATCCCAAGTGTGTGAATTAAATATATGCCACTACCAACTGGCTCTGTTTCTTCTTTGGACTAGTGAAGTGGGATTATGTGTTACATTTTAAATAATTGTCCCTCTATGGGTTTAATAAAAAGCTGATTGGCCAAAGGCAAACAAGAAGTGTGGGCAAGACTACCAGGCTAAGAAAACTCTGAGTACAGGAAGAAGAGAGACAGAGGCTACAAGAATGTGACAGAGGCATGAGGAGGAGACAGCAGCAGACACAGAGAAAAGAAGCTGAAATGCTGCTCTGAGAAAAGGTATCGAGCCATATGGTGAACAAGATGGGTTGAGTTTAGATAAAGGAGTCAGCAAGTTATATGCCTGGGCCCTAGGTCAGTCACTGTAAAAATAATATAAGCCTGTGTATGATTATTTGAGGCTAAGCAGGGTTGAAAGTGAGATTGAACATCTGGACTAGACCGGAAAGACCAGCCCAGACACCTATTACAACAAATGGCTGCTGAACATGGGTGATATACACCCACATAAAGCTTGAGAATAATTTAAAAAAGGGTTTTAAAGCACATAATCAGAGCCAAAAACAGCTTTTGAGTTGTATGTCTCACATGAGCTGTGGCACAGAGACACCCTGCTGAGGCATGTGGGATTGGGTTTGATTTAAAAATGGTGGGCTTTTAGAGTACAGTTTAAAAGCTACAAGACCAGTTCCTGAGACTCGATGTAAGAAAAAAGCTGCATAGGGTTGATATAAGGTTTCTGTTCTCACAGGTAAAAGGGAACAGAGTCAAAGACTGATTAGCAGCCCCAGCAGCATTTTCTTGGATCAGCTCTGTTTGCTGGAGACAAGCAGAGGTGCAGCTTTTTTAACTGAAGTTTCCTGATTCAGCCTTAGAGGCAAAACACTTGTGAGCCTTTTAAGAGGTTTTGCTGCCAAATACTTAAATGGAATAAATGAGCAGCAGGTGGTAGTACTTTATTGGTGATTATATGAACCCTGAAATTCCCCAGAGTGATAATTGTGTCTGATAATTAGCTAAAAAGCTAAACTTTAGCTAGACTAGGAGCTGGGTGGAGCCAGGCAGCCACCCTAGTGACACCTTTAATCTTTAGCCATGCTTTGGCAGATTAAAGGTGTATAGAAACAGAAAGAAATAGAAACAGCTGGGTGAGTCAGCCACCCTAGCCAAGCAAAACGTAGTTAGAAACAGAAAGATAAGAGATATACAATAGAGACAGAATTTAAAAATAAATCCATAAATGGTTTAGGGTATGTTTAAAATATATGTATGCTTGAGAGAGAAAATAAAAAGGAAAAAGGATAGAGAAAGTCCTTAAATAAAAAGAAATAGAGTAAAAAGAAATAGGAATAAGCCACAAAGGGAAAATACAAAGAGTGTCTAGATACTGGATATTATCTTGTCTTTAAGTTTTTTTGACTATAAATGAAGTAGTTAAAGCTGCTAAAAGATAGTTGATTACAAATGCTGATGGATTAATTCAACATATATGTTTTGTAAATGAGTTGACTTAGGAGAGGACAGTGACAGTCAGCTGCCTGGACAGTCACCCACAGCTTTTTTTCCAAAGTTGGAGCATCTATCTTTTTGAATATAGGCCTAGGATATCTGACAGATCTGTTTAGAAGCAGGGTATTTTGAGAAACCATCTCATCTTATTTTGGCAGGTTTTAGCTGTCCTTACCTTTAGTCTTGCGTGTCCAGACTGGACAGAGTGCTTTCTGTCAGCAGTTGAGGCAAGGGCAATTCTTTGCCCAATATGCCATTATCTGCCAAGGAAGACAAACTACTTGTGGAGTATCCTTGATGCCCAACACCATCTTGGAAAAGGAACGGTGATGTCTCTTGTGGCTGAACTCTTTATAACAAAACATTAAATGCCATGTTCTCTAGGTCTGTGAAGTGCTAAAAGACTCTTGTCTATCTGATATATTCTACTATATATCTGAGAAACCTAAACAACATGGTTAGTACATGACAAATCTAAATAACTGTGAACTGATCTTTTTTTTAAGCATTACATCAATTATAATGCCTTTTTAATAAGTTCTTTATATATGACATTTTGCTTAACTCCAAAACTTGAAAGTTTTTATATCAGAAACATACAAGTACAAAAATGTGAACAATGATAAAAAATTACCATTAAAGTACATTTTAAAATAATACTTCTGTCAATTTATTTTGACTTGATTATCCTCTTAAAGTATAAGCATTTTGGAATTTTAAAAATCACTTTCATTCATTCTTTCATATACTACAGTTATCAGGTTTGTAATGGCTCTTCTTGAATGGTAACTTGACGAGATATGAAATAATCATATAAATGAATCTCTGCATTGTCAATGGGGATTTTTCTAGATTAGGTAAATGGAGTTAGAAAGAACAACCAAATGTGGGTGACACTATTCTGTGAATTGGGATCCTGGGTTGCATTAAAAAAAAAGGAAGAAAGCTGAACACTAGCATTCACTGCTCTCTTCAAACTGCATGCAGTAGGTGTGAAATAATGCTCTTGGAGACTGTAAAGATTTATTATTGGTATTGGTTTAATAAAATGTTGATTGGTAAGTAACTAGGCAGGAAGTAGAGGTGGGGAGACCAGAATCGGAGAATGCTGGGATGAGAAAAGGCAGAACAGGAGATGCCAGGCAGATATAGAGGAAGCAAGATGAGAATGGTGCAGTGAGAAAATGTGCCAATAGTACCAAGCCATGTGGCTAAACATAGATAAGAATTATGGATTAATTTATGTGTAATACTGTTATGCATTGTAAGTATCTGATTCTATTAATCATTTAAGATATAAAATAGGTCTACAAAGAAATTAGACCCCAAAAGTACAAATTAGAAGAGATACATTATGGATTCTTAATGATTTCTAGAAAACTTTCTAATTTATGGCCCACTATTGGAATAAAAATTATGAACCGAATAATTTATTTAAAACCTTAGATAGAGATAAAGACTTAGGTAGCCTCAGAGATTTATAAGCTGAAGATGAGAGAGAATTGGCTTTGGTAAAAATGAAATTACAGGATGCACATGTGGATTGTGTAGATCCAGACCTTAATTGAATTCTGGTTATTTTACCTCTAAGGATTCTCCTGCAAGAATTTTAATGCAAAAGAAAAATATTATATTGTAATGGATTTATCTACCACATAAACAAACTAAGAAACTAAAGACATATGTGGAAAAGATTTCTGATTTGATTTTTAAAGGAAAATGAAGACTTTGTGAATTGACAGAAATGAACCAGGCAGAAATCAACTACTGATGAAATTGACTAATTACGGGCAGAAAATGAACCTTGGCAAATAGTTTGCAATGTTTTTTTGGGGAGAGATTAACAATAGATATCCCCAAAGAAAAAGAATTCAATTTATGAAGGGAACTTATTAGATTCTTCTTCATGTTATAGGGGAAACACCAATTTCTGGAGCCCCTACATTTTATACTGAAGCAACAAATCAGGAAAGGCAGAGAAGCAGTTGCCAGCCAGACACAGAGGAAGTGAAATGAGAATGCCGCATTAAGAAAAGGTACCAAGCCATGTAGCTAAACATAGATAAGAATTAGGGTTAAGTAAGTGTGCTACTGTTATGAATCACAATGTAAATATCTGATATGTAGGATTTATGATATACAACCCCTGTGAAAGGGTCATTTGACTCACAGGTAAAAGAACTACTGTTCTAGACTACTGTGAACTAATTTATGTTTAAACAAGGATATTTATCAATTTAAAATCCACTCAATCTGGGGCTAAAGAGATGGCTCAGATGTTAAGAGCACTGACTCTTCTTCCAGAGGTCCTGAGTTCAATTCCCAGAAACCACATGGTGGCTCCAACCATCTGTGAAGATATCTGGTACCCTCTTCTGTATACTGTATACATAGTAAATAAATCTTTAAAAAAATACATTCAATCTTTGTAAAAGGAATAACAGAATGGGCCAATTATTCTTCTACCTGCAGCTTCTCATTTGCAAAACAAAATCAGTCCCTCATTTATGCAAGGCTTCTGGGTGAGACAGAAACTGAGCATATGCAGAAGGACTTGGCATAATAGAGGTCTATGTTTAGCTCAGAACTAATTGTTTATTTGGGTAGCTTTGTTGGTGATATCCTTGTATAGAAATGTAAAGCTGCACTGTGAACCATAAACATACTCTATGTATTAAAGGATGCTGCTACAGCTTGGTTTGGTTCAGTGGTAGGAACCTTTAGAGGTTACATCCCTTAAAAGTATCCCAGTCATTGGGAGACTGTTGTTGAAGAATTTAGTGGGACTCAGCCTCACCCTCCCTTCCCTTTCTTATCCTGACCATGAGATGAACAGACAAAAACTCCAGCTGTAATTTGCTGTCCATCTCACTAGAGCCTAGAGCCATGACTCCATGTAACTATAGGATAGGACTCCCAAATTATGAGGCAAAAAGCAGTGGAACATGACAGAAAGCAAACAAATGATGCTTCTTCACTCCTTTTAATAATGCGTTTATTTCTCTAAATTTGGAAATTGTAGGTGGCTTTACAATACACTTTTAAAAATAATAGAATTTTATTTGGCAAACAAATAGGGTTGAAATACTACAAGGCCAGCTGTTTAGGATTTTTTCATTAACTTATAATTAGAAAGACAGGCAACAACTGGCATTTGCTTTTCTTTAAAATAAACTTCAAGAACTGCTTTTTAAAAAAGATTTATTTATTTATTGTGTATACAGTGTTCTTCCTGTATATAAGAAGAAGGCACCAGTTCTCATTATAGATGGTTGTGAGACACCATGTGATGCTGGGAATTGAACTCAGGATCACTGGAAGATCAGCCAATGTTCTTAAGCTCTGATCTATCTCTCCAGTTCTGGTAAATGCTTTCATTTTGTTAAAATATGTCTCTGCATCTGTATGAATTTTCATGTTTTTCTTTTGCTCTTTTTCTGCTATTTGTTTTGTTCTATTCTGTTTAGATGTCTGTTTTTTAATCAGAGACAGAAAGGGTATAGATTTTGATGGGAAGGGAGGTGGGGAGAATCTTGGAGAAGCTGATGAAGGGGAAACCTTAATTAGAATATGTTGTATAAAAAATCTATGTTTCATAAAAACAAAAGTAGTAACATTTTAAAATTATACTATATGCAATTTCATCTAGTTAAATACTGTTTGAAGTTTTTAACCTGTCTTGGGCTCAGTACTTTTCCATATGGTTGTTCCATTTCCCTCTTTGAGATTTGTAGAATTATTTTAGTCCAATATAGCACCTCAGAGTTCTCACCAACTCTTCAGCCAGTGTGTGTAGAAAACATTTTCTTAAAATATTTTACGATATTTAAAAATGTGTCTTATCTATGAAATATATATCATGCATGATCCTGACCAAATATTTTATGACATAAGTAACTTTTTATTATGTTTGTTTATCCTTCTGGACAATGACATAACTGTTATATAAATTTGACATTAAATGGTTTAGATTGAGAAAGCAGTACAACTGGATGTCAATATGTTTTTTTTTCTTTTACTTTTTGTTAATTACATGCTTTCAAGAAGTTGGCACAAAACTGTTGTTACAACAAGTGTGATATAAAAAATGTTGTCAGCAGCCACTCCTGAACCTCTCATACATGTCACCCTGAAGTACTGGGGGAAACTGCATACCTGAGATGTTGCCCATCAGATAGCAGGTTTTGCTTTATTTGAACTGCCTTTGATCACACTGTTTCAAGAGTAGTTCATGCACACAGTTAATGGAACAGATGCTGGGCTGGGCTGCAGGACACATCATGGACTAGAATGGCAATATGCCTTCCAGAGACACAGTTCTGGTGCATGTATCTATCATTGTAGACACTATTTTTGGTTGTTTTTGCTTTAGGTGTACATTCATCTTTAAGAAACAAGTGGTTGCATGGTGATCTCGGCATTCAGGACCACTTTTAGAAATATCTCAGGTCTAAAGGGCCTAGTGGTTTACACCCTTGTGGGCACATCCCTGTTTCATATTCTGCCAAAGACACATTAATAAGGATTGCTGTTTCAATTGAAAGACATTGAGTTTTAAACTAGACTCTGTAAGAGGAAAGCAAGGGGATTTTGCTAGTATTGACCAACATGCTTCCTGATCCTTTTTCTGCATTCATAAAACAAACAAACACATTCAAATATGCATCACATACCTTGCTAGCTAAAATGTTAAGCCTCAAAGATTCCTCAGTGAAGACACTCAAAAGTAGGCTTTGTTTTAAAATATATTATACATTATACATATATATATGTATATATAAAGTAAAGAAATGTTCTTAGCAATATTTACCAAGAAAATCCTGTGCAAAACCTAAGATCATTTAATATCAGCTCTTTACAATACCCACACATCTGCACCTCTGGGAACTTTTACTGGATACTTCACACTAGGCCTGATGTCTCTCACTCACTGAGTTCCCAGCAACATTATACACATTCTTGTAGTTTGTAGTATAAAATTTCTGACTCAGTTTAGCCCCATAACCCAAATGAATCTCTCCTTCCTGTGGCCTAGCCTAGCCCGAGGGCCTGAGGTTCGCCCCCCTCCCCAAGCCCCACTTATTCCCAAATAATCACACAAAGGCTTATATTAATTACATGCTGTTCAGCCTATTGCTCAGGCTTATTGCTAGCTAGCCCTCACATCTTAACTCATTTCTATTCGTCTGTCTTCTCATGTGGCCTGTGGCACTTGTACTCCATTACATGTTGCTTTTTGGATGGTTGAATTGCCAAATCATTGCTCCCATGACTCTGCCCTTCTTCCCCTGTATCTATGCTTAGATTTCCTGCCTGCTTCTAAGCTGCTCTGCCACAGGCCAAAACAATTCCTTTGTTATCCAATGGTATTCACAGCATACACAAAGACATCCCACATCACATCCTAATTCATGTTCCACACAGTTGTCCTGACCTGAAATGGACATAACTAAAGGAAAGTAATTTCAAAATGTGCATTGTTTCTCAAAGTCATCTTGAGAATGACTTTACATCATTTAATGAAGCTAAAGTGGATTGTGGTCCTCATGCCAAATGTTGGGGGAGCCTTCAAGAAAGCCTCAGAGTTATCATTTACTATCTCCTTCATTTTCAATTTTTTTTCATTGCCAGAATAATTTATGGGTCATGTCATCTGTGAGTACATGTACAGAACTGGCTCCTGACCAATATCAGCACAGTAAAAACTGTAGCTCAAAGGCTCCAGTGATGTCAAAGAAGGTTTGATAGATTGTCCCTGAGGGTTCCAGGATAGAATGTGGTTGAAAAACCTAGAAGGGATACAGGAAAGTTGATTATATTTCTCCTCAATAATATTTGGTTGTTTATTGAGACTTTAGTATCACATATAGAACCAAATATCACCATAAGTAATAACTAGGGTTTGTAGTTTGTGTATCATTCTTAACAGTTTCACACTTCCTGACTCTCATCCATTAGCACTTCATGTCGTGACAATGCAGACCTCCTAATGATGCTTGCAGGCAGTGTGAATGCAGGGCTTCGCTAACAGTATATCAGCCTTCAAAGAAACAGCACATGTACATAGAGAGAGTGGTGGCAGCTCTTTTTATTTTTAGATTAAAATTATTTTAACAGTTTCTCAGATTACAAAATTTGTGTGCTTATATGAATCTCATTTAACAACACAGTTTATCCATTTTTTCTGTTGTTTGCTAAGTTCATAATGCATGCAATGAATTCTTATCAAATCTATTCTCATTACTTTCTTATGTCCCAGCCACTTTTCTCCAACTTCATATGCTTTAAAAATATTAATTAAAAAAATTAGAATAACCCCCCCAAGCCCTATTAAATCCACTTAGATCTACTTGTATGTACATATGTGGAGGACAGTCTACTGAATCATGAGCAGTCCCTCAGGGGCTGCATCTCTGAAGATGTACTCTGATTCTGACTCTCCATCCCCTATCAGCCATCAATCATCCATAGCTCTTCAGACAGCAGTGAACACGATGAGCCCCTCCCCCATCTGTGTTGGTATTTTGGCTGATCTGACATTCCTGTGTCTTTGTATGTGTACAACCTTATGGGTGCTGTCTTTTTCTTTCTTTAGAAATATTTTTTTAAAAGATGTATAGATGACAAATAATTTTGCTTTTATTTGCTAAATAATGATTTAGTTTTGCCTTTAATTTCACAAGATGTTTTCAGAGACATCAAACGTTTGGTCAATTCTAGTAAAAAAAAATAGTAATAATGGTCAAGAAAATTCTAGTGATGACAATGGCTAGAATTTTCTACTGCAGTTTTTAGGTGTTCTGGATCTTTTGGTTTGTAGATTTTCTGACAAGAATTTTCCTCTCACCGCTCTTCTCTTGTGTGTGACATAACTGCATTTTTTTTCCTCTTTACACTGTGGTATTATCAACTAGCCAAGGCATCCCACTTTTCTATTTAATAAATGTTTCTTTCTCCTATGACTTAATCTCACTCATGAATAATTGGTTAATTTTTTTTAAGTTTTAAGAATTATGTGAAGATTTTTACCAACCCTACAAGTAATAGAGGATTGCTCTCTAAAATATATAGAAAACTCAAGGAATTAGAGCCCAAGACGCTTAATAACCCAATTAAAAAGATGCACATTTGTACCCCAAGGTATTAGAATCAACTATGTTCATAGCAGCATTATTCAGAATAGCAAGAACCTGGAAACAACCTAGATGCCTCTCAACTGAAGAATGGATTAACAAACTGTGGTCCATCTTCACAATGAAGTACTACTCAGCAGTAAAAAAAAAAATGATATTCTAAAATTTGCAGGCAAATGGATGGATATGGAGAATATCCTCCTGAGTGAGGTATCACAATCACAGAAAGAGAAGCAAGGGATGTACTCACTCATTAGTGAACTTAAAATAAAAGAGAGAAGGAGAGAGAGAGATGTCAGTGTACACCAGAACTCAAGGCTAGAACATAGCTAAATGGCACAGTGCCTCACTTCTGCATTGATGGCCTCTGGCATGAGTGTGAGTGAGGAAAGTCTTGTTTTTTTTAAGAGGCTGGCCACAGGGAGTTTAATTATGCTCCAGTAAGTAAATGAGCAGCATGAATGGGTGTTTTTGTAAATGGGGAGATCAAAAGAGTGGGTATGAATCTGAGAGGACTGATAACTGAGTTTGATGGAGGGCATGATGTAAAATAATAAATATATAAATAAATAAATGAAGAATTGTGTGTATGTGTGTCTGTGTGTATGTAATGTTTGCATAATAAAGAACCCAAGAAAGACAGAAGAACGTATCAGATCTTCTTGAAGTGGAATTACAGATGATTGTGAGCTCCCTACTTGGGCACTGGGAACTGAATTCTGGTCAATGTAGTCAAGATTGGGCAAAATTTTTATTTTGTCATTGTCCTGGTGACTTTTGGTATACTCCAACCTCAAAACACCTACTGCCACTTTTAGTGACTTTTTAACCACTGAATTCCCTGCTTTCTAAATTCTTTCTCAGCATTTAACTTAACACAGTTTCTATATATAAACCAGGACTGTACAAGTGTCTCTTTTGTTCCCACATGTGACAGTCTGCTGTGTCCTGTTACTCATGAAAGCCTCCTGTTAGACATGGGTAGATGTCTGTCTCTCTCTGTCTGTCTTTCTGTCTTTGTCTCTCTGTCTCTGTGTCTCTGTCTGTCTCTCTCTTTCACACACATACACACCAACACACCATCATCACCATCACCAGGCACATATAAGGCCTTGTGCAAAAGACTCAATATCAACATTTTGTTTTCCAGCATCCTGTCTCTCTTTGCATCTTTTCATCAATGGACCACAGTATCTGACATTTACCCAGAGGTTGATGAATCTGCCCAGTCCCATGGTGGAGACCCTTTTGTAGCTTTCTCTGTAGTCTATTGAAGTGTACCAAATGGAAACAATAACTAAACAAAGCATTCAATTTTTTGTCTAATGTTGCATTTCAAAAAAATCTTTAATTTTAATGGGTAATGGCATGTAATAGGAGCAAGCTAGGAAGAGAAAATGAAAATCCTTCCCAGATGGTGAAATATTTTACTAACTTAATTAAAAATTGCCACTCCACTTCCTTGACACAGTGTGGACCTGGACCAAGGAGACCTGGTGCTGGAACTTTGTATTTGATGTTATGATTTGGAATTGTTTTCTACACATTGCTCAGCATCACTTTGCTTTCTTCAAGTGCTCAATCTTTATACATGAAGTAATCACACATGTGATGTTCTTGTATAGTGTATCATAGCATATCACAGGTGCAGAAATGCGGCCCCATACTAGACCCAACATGATGGTGTTTCATCAGGTGTGACTGTCTAGGTTACTGTTCTGTCAGTTTATTTATTCTTTTTGGATTTTATCTTTTTATAAGAGCTTCCAAACAAGCTGATACTTTCTTTTCTCCACTTGCAGAGTTTGGCAGAGTTACTGAGAAATGCCTGGACATAAGCTTCTGTATGAATGAGACTTATTTCACAAAGGGTGTCTTGATTGGGGTCTCCCAAGCCTTGGGCAGTCATCTTCATCTTCAGCTCTTCATTATCCAGATATGGTGACCATGTTTCTGTGCAGCTCTGACCTTCCAAGGTCTCATGCTCTGCTGGCTCCGCTATTGTCACTTTATCATGCTGATCTCATCATAATTGACTAGAGTTGTATCTGACAATTCTAGAGAAGCATTTGCGGCAAAGAAGAATGAGTAAATATATATCTCTACTGCTTTTCAAACAAGTCTTGCCACAGTGCCTTGGGAATAGTTTTGAAATTAAAGCTGTATTTATTTTATCTAAACTATTAAAACTCGCATCAAGGAATCTTACACTTCAGTGGGTTCTCGTTGATATTATCACACATTTTGTTATTAACTTAAATACATAATATTTTTTTAAGGAATTTATAGTAAGTTATAGTAGTTTTATTTAGGAGTCTCAATAAACAGAATCAAACTCTAGAGCATGACTTAATGGGAGCAATAGTGAACTTGAAGTTAGAAACCTTGAACCTTTTTTTTTTTAGTTCTAGTACTTTCTACAAAAGGTGCTGAGAAATCTTTCGTGTGGTTCTCACTCTTTGTAAAATTTTATAATTCCTGCAAAAATAAATGAACTGATGATATATTTGTGCCAAATACAATCAATTATCTGTGTTTTTTTATTTTTCTGTAGTTTAAGTATGATGTTCTTTCCATAAACTCACTTCATCCAAACTGATAGTGCTATTTGGAAAGGCTGTGGACTCCAGGATGTACAGCATCTCTGGAGAAAGTTGGTCACTGGGGGTGACCAACTTTATTGCTGGGTCCTATTTCCTGTTTGATCACTGTTTCCTGGATGTGAATGCAATGTGACCATCCAGCTTCCTGCTCTTGGCACCCTTCCCTCCCGGTCTGCTGCCATATCTCCAGTGTCATGACTCAATGAATTTCTTAATTGCAAGTCCAAAACAAAACAAACATACAAAAATACAGCTCAACTTCTTCTCTCTTACGTTGTTTCATCAGGGCATTTCATCACAGCAATAGGAGCAGTAACTGATAACAATTATATTGTGTGAAATGAGGCACCATAGAAAAACAAATAGTGTGAGGTCTGAACACACAGAAAGAAAATAAAACTTAGGATCATCACAGATAATCCCTCCTCACCCTTCATTTTCATCATCAAAGCTGCAGCTGATTTTCTTCAGAATTTTGTGATCCTATATGCCTCCAAAGGATCTACAATTGGCAGATCTCATTCTGTTAAGTGGTGTAAACGCTTCGTATTAATATATCAAGTCATTTCATAGTGAGTTTATATTGACCAATATATTAATTAACTATATTATTACAGATTATATATTTATTCTTCTTGAGTCAGGGCTGTGGTAGATAGTTCATGCTTGCCTGGAATTTATAATCTTCCTACTTTATCCTCCCAAGTAGCTGAATTACAGGTGGGATTACAGGCTTAACATTTAACACTAAAGATACTGCAAGTGTAGCAATATCTCATCCTGCTACAGGCTTCATGTTGTTGAATATCCTCTTTTCCTTGGACACAAATTTTTACACAAAGGTATTGGCATATTATGCAATTTATTATAGCAGGGTCTTAGAATAATTTGAATTGAAAACTCAACATTTGCCAAATATCTTCTCAGTTACTATGAGGTATATTTTCCTCATGAGAAATGTAATGATGAAGGGAATACATCGAGGACATTACTTTCTCTATGATGTGCAAGAAAGGTTACTGTGAACATGAGATTTACACATATATGATGTATACACTGGAACATGTTTGTGCATGTACACACACGCATAACTTGGCAATGCTGTTTATACCATAAGTCAGAACACAGAAGTGGTACTTTTATGCCATCTAAGGAATCAGTCTTTGAGTAATGATAAGTAGGCTGAATAAAGATTATAAAGTAGTATAGAATATTTCCTTCTTTCCTGACATATTTCCTTATTTTGCCATTTAAAGATCTCCAAAATATAAGCACAGTTGTTTGTTGATATTTTGCTTGTTTTGTTAATATGAATACATATAGTTGAGTATCTCTTTGTGATAAATTAAATGTCATTGGTAAAGAAAAAAATAATCATTTTATTTGAGCAATGTCAGCTAAATAGTTTTTAAACTATTATAGCACAGGTGATGGAAAGAAATGAGCTGTAAATGAATGAATTCATTTGGTGATGCAGAGGTAAAAAAATTAAATGACATTTGAAAATGCATGATTTTATATTTTTTTAAAATGTCATTTACATCTAGTTTTTTGAGTGCTGTAAAATGAAGTCACAATATTTTCCCCATACATTTCCTTTTAATTTTTCATAATGATGGGCATAGAACATTTGGTTTCAAATTGAGAAATAAACAGTTTTAGAGTGATAGATGCAGTAAGTGTAAATCTATTAAATTTTGTGTTGTGTTACATATTAATAGTTCTAGTTTTATGCTATTTTGTGAAGATATATTTTAGAGGGAACATACAAAAGCTTATAAATGCATTGTTTGTTCTCTTTGAAAAACATTTAATGATCTTTTAATTAAGATAGAATTAGATCATTTTTCCCATTCCCTTTTTTCCCTCAACACCTTGCTTGGGATCCTTTCTCCAACACTTTGTGATCACACCCCCTTCTCAAACTTTTTCTTTTGTTATTATTGTTACATGTAAAATTAAATATTTTATATGTTTGAGCAATTATACAAACTTTCCTGGGTCCATTTTGTTGTTTATGTATATGTGACTTCGGGAGTGACTACTTTGTATTGAATAACAAAAATATGCCCCAACTCTGAGAGACACAACTTCTTTCTCTTCCAAAATTTATTAGTTACCTATAGTTCTTTTTCTAGTGGGGAGGACCCTGTGGATATTTCCCCCCTTCCACTTAGTCATGTTGTCTATTGATATTTCCATGTTCCAGTCATATTTATGTATCCATTTCTAGGAGAGACCGACTCTTCACAACTATCTGATACAATGGCTCCTATAATATTTCCATCTCTTTTCTGCGATGTTCCTTGAGCTATAGATGCATGAGCTGTGATGAAGATGTGTCCTTTGATGCTGATCTTCCAATGACCCATTAATTTCAACATTGTATCGAGTTTTGGTTTTCTATGATTGTCACCATTTGCTGTAAACAGAAGTTTCTTTATAGCTAAACCTATCTGTGGGTAGAAAAATACAATTTAGAATGTATTAATAAATTATACTATCTAGAAGACTGATTGTAATACGTTTATTTTCTACAGTTCATGACATGACTAGCCTCTGGAATTTGGCTAGGTTTTTAGTACCAGGCATGAATTTTCATGTTGAGTGAGTGGACTTAAGTTCAATTACAGAGCTGTTGATTACCACTAACATGTAAGTGATACATATTGCATCTTTACAGATACCTTGCCATGCTGGTCATTGTTGTGATTTGTAGATATTGTAGATGAGTAGAAACAAATCTTATAAATGTCCATTTCTGTTATTATAATTTTAAGGAGCAAAATACATTGGAATATTCTGCAGCTCACTGAAACTATTCTGATTGGGGCAATTCATTCATTAATCTGCTCAACAAATGCTATGAAATGTCTACTGAAGTCATGCCTTTGCAAACTCTGAGTGGGGAAGTTAATAATGAGCCTAACTCTTGTAGAGTTTTATAAGCCATGAAGGTACAAATAGAAAGAAATTCTCACACACCATCAGTTAGTTGTATGTGGTTTATATAAAGATTGAATTATAACTACTGTAATGGTTTAAAAGAAAATAGCCCCCAAAGGGAGTGGCACTATTAGGAGGTGTAAACATGTTGAAGTGGGTGTGACCTTGCTGGAGGAAGTATGCTACTGTGGAGTTAGCCTTTGAGGTCTCATATATGCTCAAACTATAACCAGTGTGACATACGGAGACTCCTTCTGCTACTTGCAGATGAAGATAGAGAACTCCCAACTCTTTCTGCAGCACATATCTGCCTGCATGCTATTAATATCCACCACGATGATAATGGACTAAACTTCTGAAACTGTAAAGCTGTTCTATTAAATGTTTTCCTTTTTAAGAATGCCTGTGATCATGATATTTCTTCATGGCAATAGACACCCTAACTAAGACAACCATTATGTCATTTTAGGTCACTCTCGCATCAGTAGTTTAACTCATGCTAAAGGAAGTGATGATAGCTTACTGAACTGGGGAATGTTATCCACTCATCTTTCCTATTGTCTTTATCCTTAAGATCAGTTTGTTGGGCAGTGACATTGTATTAGCCTGACCATTTATAATAGACATTTAGTAAAGAACCTCAGTTAAAACTTGGTTAAGAAACCGAAAATATGCCTTACTTCTGGTGACTCTAAATGTATTACCACCAATAATAAACTCTAGTACTTCATATTTTATTATCGTTCTTAGTTCTGCAGCAGAGATGTTAGCTAACAGGTGAGAACAAGTTTAGGGCTATGTTGACTCTTTCCTGACATGCATTCTCTCTGTAGATGGACAGCCAGAGAGGATGCCTGCTCCAAGCCTCAAGTCATTAGCTATGAATCTCACTTTCCCAGAAGAACCATTTCCCAGTAAGCAGTTACAGAGTTGGCCATCTTCCCTGAGAACAAGCCATAATGCACATGGAAACACTGATTTTCATCCGTCACCGTCAACAAATGCTCTTTCTAGTTTGTGGTTTGAATCTACAGTTTTCCTTGCCAAGGTATCCTACACACAAGCATGGAGAGACTGGTGCGTTTGTGAGTGAAATCCAAGCCCTTGGGTAGCTTCATGGAACCTTTCTAGTTACCAGAAGCTACTTTTATAAATGACATAGGTGTGTTTTGAAGTGATAATTTCCTTGGCCAGCTTTTGCTAGGACACAGTTCTCATTGCTACCCTCCCCAGGTTTGCTATTGCTTTTCTGGAACTTTCTGTGAGCTAGTTGAGTATTATCTTCCTTAGCCCCAAGTTAAGAACCTGACCTTTTCACTTGTCTCCTAAAATTGCTACTTACTTATAAGTGCTGCATCTGACAACCAGTGCCCCCTTTTTGATTGCTGTCACCTAGAACTTTGTGTAGGCCTTGACTCCATAGATTATCATCTAGATTTTCATGCTGTGTACAGTCCTGCTACCTTGTGACATCATTTGGCAACCACAATGGCGATCTAGCAATAGCTCAATATTTTGCTTTCTTGTGTGTGAACATGAATCTATCACCTACTGTAAAATAAAGAACTGGAATGGTTAGTAACACAACAAATACAAGGCAGAAGATGAGTAAGAGGGATAAGGTAACTGCCAACAAACCTGATGGCCCGCTTTTAATATTCCTGGGAATCCATACAGCAAAAGGACCTGTCTCCAGCAAGTTGTCTTGTGATCTCTACACATGCACTGTGCCATATGCATGTGCATGCAAACTAATAGATATATATATATAAATGCAATCTAAAGGAACAAATGAATACCTGATTAGTGTTACTCATACAACAGGTTTTCAAAAAAGGGATGAAGAGATGGTTCAACAGTTAAGAGCTCATACTCCTGCTGAGAACCCAGGTTCAATTCCCAAAACGCATCAGACAGTTCACAGCCACCTGCAACTGTAGTTCCAGAGGATCTGACTCCCTCTGGCATCCTCCGACATCTGCATGCACCTGATGCACATAAAATGCATACATGCGAGCACAGAAACTAGATATAAAATAGTTTCCAAGGAAGAAAATGTAATGGCTCTTCGTAACATGTTCTGTTGTTGAAGATCCTTAGTGAGGACATTTTCTCTATAGCTGGTTATTTTTAGTGTCCTGCTTATTGAAATCCATTTTTACTTCTCTTTCTTTAATTAACACGAGCAAGTAAGTAACCAATATTCCAATCACAGACATCTTTCTGACTGTAGAATTAGACATTTATATTTAATTTTCCACGTAAAATAACCGTTTCTTTTCCTCTTTCTTCAGAAACTTGATCTTAACCTCTGATGCTTCATTTAATCCCATGTAAATATGAACACAAAGGCACCTACTTTACATTCCTGACTTTGGAGGTGGAGAATCTGAGTCCAATAGAGCTTTACAGTGTCTTCAATGAGACAGAGCAGAATAAAAGCAGAGGCAAAAAATTCCTAATATTCCTATTCTTCCCTGCTTTAATGTGAAAAGGTACTTTATAACGCCAATGAAACAGCTTAATGGGTAAAGGTGCTTCTGGGACAAGCCTGCTGACATGAGGCCAATCCTGAGAACCCACCTGAAGGGGAGCAGGAGAGAACACCCTTCATAAAGCTGTTGTTTGATCTCCATACATGTGCCTTGGCACGTGTACCCAGACATACATACATCACACACAAAGAGAGAGACATACACTAATAGTGATAATGATTTAATAAATTAAGTTCTTTAAATACTACATTTATTTAGAAGCTAAAGCCCTATAATAGTGAAAATGGGCTCCATCATCACATTTTCAAAATACTCATCTGTTGTCTGAGATTGGCCAAAGTGGGACTATGGAAAACTGAATTCACTTTTATACACTTAAAGATTGATTGATTGATTAATCAGGGTTGTTTTATATTTGAATATCTTCAATATAATCTTTGCTTCCATTATATCTATTATTTTAGCATTTGTTTATTTGTGTGTGTGCATGTGTATGTGTATTTATGTGTTTGCATGTGTGTATGGGTGTGTATGTGTGTGCATGTATATGTGCATATGTGTATGTATGTGTGTGTCTGTGAGTGTGTGTGCAAGTGTATATGTGTGTATGTATGTGTGTGCAAGTGTATGTATGTTTATGTGTTTGCATGTGTGTGTATGTGTGTGTATGTATGTGTGCATGTGTGTATGTCTGCCAGTGTATGTGCAAGTATATGTGTGTGTATGTATGTATGCATGTGTGTGTGTGTGTCTGCGAGTGTGTGTGCAAGTATATGTGTATGTATGTGTGTGTATGTGAGTGTGTGTGCAAGTGTATGTGTGTATGTATGTGTGCATGTGTGTGTGCAAGTGTATGTGTGTTTGTTTGCATGTTTGTGTATGTGTGTGTATTATGAGTGTTTGTGTGTGTGTGTGCATGTGTGTGTGTCTGCAAGTGTGTGTGCAAGTGTGTGTGTGTGTGTATGTGTGTATGTATGTGTGCATGTGTGTATGTGTCTGCACGTATATGTGGGCACAATTTGCCACAGTGTGCATACACGGGAAGAACAGAAGATACTTCTACCAGGTAGATGTTAGGGACCAAATTTCAGTCACAAATTTGACAGTGACTGCTCTTGCCCTCTGAGCCACCTCACTGATCCTGATCTCTAAAATTTATTATTTGTCAGTTTGTCAGTAAAAGTTTATAGTTTTGAATTTTTAACTACAGATTAAATTTTTAGATTAATTTACTAGAAAAATAATTTTAAAATATTTAGGTGGTATGAATTTAAAGGAATGAACTTTCACATAGTTGTTAATGGCTAGAGAAATGTCCCAAACTTATTTTCATTTTTTACTGATGATATTATCAGGTGCTAACTTTCTAATGCATTTTGACAAGCCTATTTGAATTTCAGGCTAATACTGTCAATGAAGACAGAAAGAAATCCACATAGATTGAGATCCATCTATTGACTTGCTATGGCTCTCTGTCTCCGAAAAGGCATTTGATGCTCTGTAAATGTGCAATTCAGCTATCCACATGAACCAAAAACATTTATTAAGCAGTATTTACATCCTGATAGCACTCCTTTTAGTTTTAGGCTATCAAGAAATTTTCCTAGACTCTGTAAGCTTTTCCTTCTCTAAAGCAGAGATGATACCAACCTGGGAAATTAAGTCATGGGGCAGGAGCATACAGGCAGGCAGATAGTAAATAAATGTCTTCATTGTTTTAAATAATACACTTCATAATTAATTTTATCAGTAGATTAGCCCATTATATGTTATGTTTTATTGATAAAAATTCACATTCCAGAAAATTTTGAAATTAGATATTCTTATAATGCAATTTTAATTTTGCACTAATTCATTATGTTCTAATTCATTCAATGTCATTGCATGAGAAAATTAGCTAAATTAGGCATATAATGTTTTATGCTCAGGTAAAAGTATTTATTTCAGGAGCTAGAGATATGACTTATTTGGTAAAGTGCTTGTCACTGAAACATGAGAGTCAGAGTTTGGATCCCCAGAACGCACTTAAAAAATTACACTTCCCATTCTCAGTAAGGCAGAGGCAGATGGACCCTTGAAGCTTACCTGCCAGTTATCTCAAAGGAATTGAGACTTCCAGGGTCAGTGGGAAATCCTGTATCATAAGATAGAGAATTATTGATAGTATACAATGTGAACCTCTGGCCTACACAACACACACACACACATGCACACGCACACACACACACACGCACACACACATGGATACACAGAGGAAAAATCCAGAGTCAATTTCAATTGTCTAGGAAGACTGGACAATGAGCTAAAAACTCTACATTCGTGATTCAGTCTGGAAAGTTTTGTCTGTTGAGCATAGCATCATCCAAGCTCCCTTGGAAAGGGCTAAGGGACTGAAATATTGCCTATGTGTTGTGTAATTACCCACACCTGTCTATCTGGGAACATCCTCTGTGTGATTATGAATCTGATGCAAACCATCAGACATGGGGTTTTATTGTGTTTCAATTTCCCTTCACATCTCAATCCAGTCCCAAGGCTACCTTTTGGCTTATGAGCACCCTCATTCAACACAAAATAAATTGGTTCTATTCAAGAAGAGTAGAAATGGTGAGAAATATAACCAACCTTATCCGTAGCAGTCATTTGCTTTGTTTTTAACCAGCAGGAAGCACACAGGAGAAAGAAAAGGAAAAAAAAATGTTTCTTTCCCTTTAACAAAGTTTAATCTTCATCAACTAAATGTTCTGACACTGACTTCAAAGTCCACAGCAATGCTACTCTTCCAGGACTTGAGGGACATACAGAGGAAGGCCTGCACCTAGTGTTGGCCATGGTCTGCTTCTGGGCTCTATGACAAAGGAGGAAAAGGGCGGGTTCCAAGTAGGGCTGAAGCCTCTGCTTCTGAGCTTCCTTCATAGCTCCATCTGTCTCTTCAGAGAGCTCTGGCCCCCCACTGTGTGCAGCTGAGGTTCAAGTACTCCTGGTGGCCTAATGATTGAGACAAAGATAACTTCCTCCAAACATCGACAGCATTCCTGTTCTGACAGATTCCCAAGAACCTCATCCAAGAGTTCTTGCTTCACAGACCCACCCTTTGAACAAGATGGGGTGATTTGCCTGCCTTTGCTTTGGTGATTCTCTCTGTGTGGCTATCATGTGTATTTATATATGGCATAATATTTTTGGTCTCTTTTTTGATGTCAAATCCTTGGAAGATTCTATTGTTTGGAGTGCATAAGTATACCTGGAGCCAGAAGAGGATATCACTACCCAGAGGACAAGCCAGACTGCTGTGCCTAAATACTTAAAAAGACATTTGGAGGAGACAGCATCTGCAAATGCTGATGCAAATGGGTTTGGAAACTCTCCTTCGATCAGGAAATAGGTGGAACATAAAATGTCTGGTGCACCATGTGCTTGCAGCAAATCATGCCCTGAGTGCCCATCATTTCCAGCTCCAGAAAGCATTGAGAGAGAGGATGAAGGTTTAAAATATCAGTCACTCTGTAACCACTATCATTGGGTTAACCAACAGCAGTCTTAAGGCTGCTGCTGTTATTATCAGTTATTTCATAGTCTACATAACAAATCACCAGCGTCTCTGACCAGTACACAAACCCTACATTGTTATTAACAAGAGAACTTGGCTTGGGATGTAGCAAAGTGAAAGATCATGGGGGTAGTATACATGAGGCTTGAATGTTCTCCTCAGCACCCAAAACTAATAAAATAAAAATAACTATGCAAATCTGCTTAAACATGCCATATTTTCTATAGTTTTCGTTGTTTGTTTGTTTTTGTGGGTCTCACTCAAAAGGACAGGCAGGAGATATGCATTCCACTTCTTTGCACATCTGGGTTATATTTACTCACAACAGTTACAACCACATTTTTTATTTGATTTTAGAAGCAGCATGAACACACCATCAGAAATTTAGGGCTCAAAAGGTATTAGACACTTTATTGTTTATTGTTTTGAATTTTGTATTTGTTTTGCATTGTCTTCTTCAAGACTCAAATATGACATAGAAGATGGCTTTCAAGATCTAGGTCATATGCAAATCTGTTGACTTCTCTGATACAGAACACTGCATAGAGGAATAGCAGCAAAATGGTTTTTATCACGAACACTATTGCTTGGTGAAGCAAGCTTCTGGTGGAGGAGTATCCAGTTTGGAGAATTAGGACTTCAACATAGGGATTCTGTTTGTAATTAAGATGTTAGATCTGATGTAAACAACTTACAGTCCCATTCATATGCTGTATATCTTTGCCCTTATTTCCTAATCCTCTAGTTAATCACCCGAATATACCCTTCAGTAGGAATCTATTTTATAAAACCCCCCTCTCTCTCTGTCCCACAGAAGCTGCTTCTGTGCCCCCCATAAACCTCCCACATGAGTTCTGTTGTATGGTGCAACATCCCCTTTAAAAGACAACACCTAGGTCTTCATGATCATTTCCCTCTAATCTCCGTAGGATGTGCTACATTTATCAACAATGCCTACTGTAAATTTCATTGAAAAGAAATTGAAGGTTTTGAAGCATACCTACTCACTGCAAGAATTTATGTTGTTTCAGTAGGGCAACTTTGCTGTTAGCTGGATGAGTGGAGGCCAAAGACTTTTTCTATTCATCTCTAACACTAGGAGTCTAGTAAATATTTATGTGAGCAGAGCTTACAGAGACCATCTAATTGGACAGAAATGAAAACTTCCAGCAGTTCTTGCCAAGGCACTGAATAATATTCTTACAGGTGTCCTTTTACTATTTCATACAAAATGTGATTAACATAATGAAGTATTATACATAAGCATACACATACAAATTTGGGAACTCAGTTAATAACAATTGAATAAATTGTTAAAAATTGATAAAAAATCAAATGTAATAATATTTTTTCAACATTATAAAGTAAAAAAAAACTAAATAAAAATAATTGGCAGTGGCTAAGAGCTAGCACATTAATGGTATCCTGAGTTTAATCTCATCACCTGCATAAAAAGACAGGTGTCTGTGCAACACACATACACACACACACACACATACACACACACAAACACATATACAAATACACAAATATATACAATATACAAAAACTCTTACACACATACATAAATACACACATACACACACACACACACACACACACACACACACACACACACACACACAGAGGCAGGTGTTGTTAGGCTGCCCATATCCTTGGGACTAAGGGTCATTTTATTAGATGCCTCAGAGATAGGGATTTATTATTTAAAAGAAATCCTCATAAATCTTTCAAGCAGTCCACATGAGCTGCTGAACCCAGGCAAGCCTTCATCTGCAGATTTTTCAGTAAGAATCTTTAGGCAGCTACACATACCCCTTCCACCATCTGATTGCCCCACCTCAATGTTTTCTCACAAGTACATCATAATAGAAGGCCATAAGACAGCTAGATCGTATACAAATGTGTGTATCTGTCACACACTTCCAGTGAAGATGTGTATGTAGAAATAAAAGACTGGGGTCTAGAGAGATGGCTCAGTGTTTGGGAGTGCTGACTGCTCTTCCAGAGTACCAGGATTCAATTTCCAGCACCCACATGCCAGCACACAACTGTCTGTATCTCCAGTTCCAGGGGATCTGACACCAATGCACATAAAATAAAGTTAAATAAATTAAAAAAATAAACATTGTTTAAAAAAGAATAAGAGACTTGAATTCTGTTATCCAGGCACTTATTGCAGTAATGTGTCATAATATTAATATTAATTGTTAATTGTAGGAAGCACAGCTTCAAGTTAACGTTTGAAGAACCAAAATTGTTAAGCATACAGGTTTGCTTTCATCAATGGAAGGAAGAATGACCTGTGGTCACCTGGAATGCTGGGATGAAAGTGGTAAAGCACCAGGTCAGATGTTCTAGAAGTTTCTATCCAGTCTGACTGATCAAGTCCAGCTGACTGAATTTTCATTCTCATTCTTTTGGGGTTCTTTTTCCTGCTGCTGGTGGACACCTCCAGAGATACCATAACAGTCAATTCCACCCCCAACCTTGGTTTCTAGTTTCTCGGGGAAGGGATGTTTAAAAATGTTTATGGTCAGTGACCATCTGATACTTTTCAAATAATCTCCTTTACTTTCTATCACTCATAGAAATAGAATAATAGAAAAACTAGTTTGTTACATGCCATAGTCTCTTACAGAGGGAGAGGCAATAAATATATTACTGAGCCCAGGGATGTTTGCATAGACCCATCCAACATTTCATTATCTTTAAAAAATAGAGCCACACATCATCACATGGTGATACAGACAAGTTTGACTGCTTAAAAGAATAATTCTGAAGAAATATTACGTTACAAATGCAAACAGATTGAGAAAGCTGAGGTTGTTCAGTATATATTGATAATATTAGATTATAGCTCTGCATTCAGAGTAATAAGATTCCAGTTTCTTGGATGGGAATGAAAAATTATATACCATTTTATTTGTTTATTATTCAAACAAGTTAGTGATTTATTTCACTTTCAGTGAAGTAGGAGTGAGAAATAGAAATCTTGCTAAGCAACATGGAAATCAGGATTTTTGAATAGGAACAGAACTGAAGTGAGATGCTTGCCCAAATGATGGGGTGAAGAGCTAGTCTAAAATGTAAAAGCAGATGTTAGACAGAAGCATGGTCAAGGCTGCTCTCAGGAAGAGAAATCTCAAATCTTGATAAAGATATAAGATCAACCATATGCACAATATGGTGCATTATTACATGTATTTTTTTTAACCAAGGTCACCATATCATTTTGCCTCTTCAAATGAAGGACTTACTGCTTTTCTTTTTTGTATGTGTACATATTGGAATTCTATATTCCATTTGTAATGTCTTGACATTTCCACAGAAAGAAATGAGATAATTTTTTTGTTTATTT
The DNA here is from genome assembly GCA_004025045.1 of Sigmodon hispidus. Lineage (NCBI taxonomy): Eukaryota > Metazoa > Chordata > Mammalia > Rodentia > Cricetidae > Sigmodon > Sigmodon hispidus. Next base: position 19,487 of record PVIH01014565.1, on the reverse strand, counting down.
CAATTCCTCACTTTCTTTGACAAAAGATAATTTTCTTGAATATTTGGATGGTCTATGACCATAGATTCTTGAATAGATAATATTGCCAGAGTAGAAGAGAGGCTGTCACCTTATAAACCAGAGATCATTGAATAAATCTGTAAACGTTTGTGCTGTTTGTGAAGACCACTCAGCAAGATCAATTCCTCTGAATGTAAACTGTCTCAGGGATTTCCCAGCCTCTGTAACTCATGAGGGCAGTAGAACAAGTAAATGTTAACCAGACTATTTTTACTGGCATATTTATTTACTTATCACAAAAAAATTCTGAAAGGCAACTTTTTATTATTTAGGAACTGCTACTCATACTTCTCTCAGGAAAAAAAAATAGTAAAAGCATCAACTATTGTGTATCTTCTGAATGAACCCTCCATTTGCATTGTTTATAGACACTGGGATGTATGCCCAGGGTCAGGGATACTGTATTTGATGAATGGACAAACAATAGAGGCCAGTGTGGAGCTTTTATTTGAATTCAGAAAACAAAGGTGCTCATAAAATAAAATATCAAATGAGAAATGTAATTTAGAGAGTATGCCTTGCTGCAACCATTTTACTTTAGCTGAAGAGACACCCCAGAACACCAAAGCCAAGCAAGGCCTTGGCAACTGTTATTTCAAGAGGTTGACAAACATTTGGATGAAAACTTTCTGGATGATGCAAATGAGTCTGTGAACATTGAGACTGAAAATGTATCGAGATAATGCCAACGGAGAAGAAATTGTGAATTTTTTATTAGTACTACATGATTTGGGAATGAATTCCATTCCTTTTGAGTTGCTGAACACAGAAGCATCCTCCTTGAAACATATCTGAATATGACAGTTACTAATTTTTTTTTAAAAGAAGAAATTCATGTATGCCAGCACATTCCACAACTGAATTGCAAAACTGAGAAATGAGCAGGCTATAAAGGTAAGTTTAATTGTATTGGAGCCTAACTGGCACACTTGCCCAGCCATTGACATGGTATGCAGAAATATGACAAAGGAATTAATAACTGATGGGTCATCAGACCTGCTTACAGTAGTGCTAACACTTGCTACTTAAAAGCTCCACATTGTTGACATATAGAAAGCTTTTCTTGCTGGCAAAACTGTAGTTACTTTACTTAACAGTGCTGACATGGGTCTCTTCTGCAAGATCACATCTGGTGCTTCTGTGGTTGCCTGAAAACAACCCAGTGCTTGAGATAATATTACTTCTACATCTGTTTCTTTGTGGGTAGGTTTTTTAATTCACCCTTTCTTTTCTGTTTTCTTTCACTCTTTGAAAGGTAAAAGAAATTTTAGTGTTAACCTTTGCATAAAGAGTGTGTGAGAGGGATTTTATTTTAACAGCTTTTAAAAATTGGCTAGCTGGGGATGGTAAGTCAATGATTCAGCAAGGATTCAGCAGGCACAGTGCTTTACAGAAGGGGGGATGGGGCAGGGGTAAAGGGTAGGAAAGAGAGGGAAACAGGAAGAAAAATGTTTGTGTTTACATACAGTTGTACGGCATAATGACCTTGAAGTGACTGTATCACTACATGGATAGGAATGTGTCCCTCTCTATATATTATCCCATTAATTTCTTGATTTGGAGTTGGCAATAAGTACCAATTTCATGCAAAGTACAACAAAACCAATAAACAGCACAGCCCTAAAGTACTGAGTAAAAAATACTCCAACTAAAATCTGAATACCTGAGTTATAACTAGGAATTTATATCTAAATATAAATATATTTAATAATTTAAGTGGCTTGCTTAGAGTTTGGCAATTCATTTTTTCCTTTCTGGTAAAGGCAGTCTTTGTTTTTTAAAAGAAATGTTTAGGTCATTAATACTTTATCCATAAGTATCAAAAATTGGGTTCAATGGTAGTATTTACTGGTTTTAAAATTGGGTTCTGTCTTGTCTTTGATTCTGGCTTCATCTCAAGGTCTTATCTAATGGTTGAGTGTTATAATTGCTCTTTTCTCTATTACTGGACACATATTCGTAGGTATTATTATAGAAAGTTTGCTTGTCGTATACTCTCCAGCTCTTTCCATTTTTACCCCCTTCCCCATCTATTTCCCTTCTGTCTCTCTTCAGAAAAGAAGGGTCTTCCAAGAAACAAAAAAACAAACAAGAGGAAAGAAAATACAACAAGACAAAGTAAAAGCCTTCAAATAGAGGCCGGACAAGGCAGCAAGACAGTAGGAAGAGTCCCAAGAGCAGGTAAGGTAACCAAAGACACACCCACTCCCACTGTTAGTATGAAGGAGTGGATTTATCTTTACAAAACTTTATTTCAGGGAAAGACCATTTAATCCCTGAAGGAAGGGCCCAGGTCTAAGAATCTGGAAAAAAATCCCAGGAATGTGCCTGACACCCAATAGATTCAAAACATAGTTTTCACACAGAATGTACTCAACCAGTAGATTCAGGGCTTGTTTTCTGCCAAACTCATAGCCAGTAGTTATACCCCATACTTCTTTACCCAATCCTAAAATGCCAAGAGGTGTAACACCTCACTTAAGTATGTTTTCCTCAGAAATCCACTCAACCCTGAGCTCAGGGCTGAATTCTATCTCTGCGCCAGAACAAAAGGTTTCAGCCTAGATTTGTTTGAACCTTTCCAGAGGAATATACTGACCCTCATGTGTTTGCATCAGAATCCAGCTCCCTGGTGGTCTTTAGGGGTCCCTTGACATGGGTACAAAAATAGTAGGTCAAAGATTTTGTGGCTGAGTTGCTTTCCAGGTTTCTCTTTAGGTGGCTTACAGAATATTTTCCCATACAAAAGACACTAGAATGTAGATATGTTGTCTCTAGGTAGGCACCAGTTTAATCTCTACATTTAATAAACTGTGTGGATGTTTTCCTTGGCAGTAGCATCTGCTGTCAGTTTTTAGAGAGTAACATTCTAGCTCTAGCTTTTTGAGGAAATCCATGAGATTCTCTTTAGCCAACAACTCATTTGAATGGAGCCCAATCCTGTCAATGAGAATCAGCCTTGTCTGACTACAAAAGATGGCCAGTTCAGACTCCACATTCCCCATTACTAGGAGTCTTCATTAGGGTCACTCTTACAAATTCCAGAATGTTTCTACTGCATGAGGTTTTCATACTGCCCTTTAAGTGATCCCCCCCCCATTTTCTGTCATTTCGCATTGCATTCTTTTTCTCCATTCCATCTTCCCCACAATCTAATCCCTACTACTTCTATATCCACTTTCTTCCAGCACATCCACAAAATATATTTCATTTCCTCTTCCTCAGGAGAGTTGTATGCATCCTGAGAGTGTTCCTCATTATCTAGTCTCTCTAAATTTACAGATTGTAGCTTGATTATAATTTACTTAATTGTTAATATCTACTAAAAGTGAATACATATCATGTTTGTCCTTTTGGTTCTGGGCTATCTCACTCAAGATGATTATTTTCTAGTTCCATTCATTTGCCTAAAAATTTCATGATGTCTTTTTTTTTAATAGCTGAGTAATATTCCATTCTGTAAATACACCATATTTTTTTTTAATCCATTCTTTTGTTTTAGGGACATCTATGTTGTTCCCAGTTTCTGGCTTATATGGGCATGGTTGTATAAATGGACATTTCTCTCCTACCTAACAGTTTTTAAATAACTACTCAAAGGCTTAATATTATTTATAAATGATTGGCTGATAGCTTAGGCTTCTAATTTGCTCTTACACGTAAGTTGATCTATATTTTTAGTCATGCTTTCTACATGTACCATAGCTTGTTATCTAATTTTTACACATCGTGCTTGCTCAGTGGCTCATTGGCATTCCTCCTCATTGTTTTTCTTCCCATCTTCCTTAGTTTGGTCACCCACCCTACACTTTCTGCCCAATTGCTGATCATTTTATTAAACCAATTTATTTATTCAATTAGTTAAACCAATTTAAGTTACAAATCTTTATAGTGTACAAAAGGATTATTGTCTTTATGGTAGGACGAAACAATCATTGGATAGCCCAGAGTGATATCCTGAGGTTTGAGGCAGATTGATTGCCAATTTTCTGAGAACCTGCCATATTAATTTCTATAGTGGCTGAGTAAGTTTGCACTCCCACTAGCAATGGAGGAGCGTTCCCCTTGCTCCACATCCTCATCATCATGAGCTGTCACTTGTGTTATTGACCTTAGCTATTCCAACGAGTATAAGATAGAATCTCAAAGTAGTTTTTGTTTGCATTTCCCTGATAATTAAGAATGCTAAATATTTCTTTAAGTTTTTCTCAGTCTTTTGAGATTCTGCTATTGTGAATTCTGTTTAGAGCTTTACCCCATTTAAAAAATTGGATTATTTGTTTTTTGATACTTAGTTACTCAAGTTCTTTACATATTTTGATTATTAGCCTTTATTAGATATGGACTTGGTAAAAATTATTTATATGTAGGCTTCCACTTTGTCCAACTTATAGCGTCTTTTCCCTTATAGAAACTTTTTAGTTTCATGAGGTTCCGTTTATTAATTGTTGTTCTTAGTTTCCATACTATCAATGTTCTGTTCAGAAAGTCATCTCCTATGCCAATGAGTTCAAAGCTCTTTCCTCTTACTCTTCTAACAGGTTTAGTGTGTCCATTTTTATGTTGAAGTCTTTGATAGACTTTGACTCGAGTTTTGTGCAGGATAATAGATGTGAATCTATTTGTATTCTTCTGCATACGTATATCCAGTTTGATGAACACCATTTGTTAAAGATTTTTGTTTCTATTGAATATTTTATTTTAAAAAATCAGCTGTTTATAAGCATATAGATCAGTATCTGGATTTTTAACTTAATTCTATTGATCAACATATCTTTTGATGACAATATCATTCAGTTTTTATTACTGTCCTGTAGTACAACATAAAATCAGGCATGGTGATACCTCCAACTATTCTTTTATTGTTCAGGATTGTTATAGGTATCTTGAGATTTTTTTCTCTTTTCCATATGAAGTTGAGAATTGTATTTCTTTTCATTTTTCTTGTTTTAAGGTTTATTTTTTCTATATTTACTACCTCTCCCCCTCCCTTTTCTCCTCCCAGTCGTCCCTCAGCCTCCCCCCACCTCATTTTCCTGTCCATTTTTCCAGGGAGGGCCAGGAATCCCAAGGTGAGTCAGTTTGGTCTGGCATATCCAATTGAGGTAGGTCTGAGTTCTTTATCTCAGTATTACAGTTGACCTAGGTGTTCCTCTGTAGGAAATGGTCTCTGAGATGTTAGTTTATGCACCAAGAATATACTCTGATTCTACTGCAAGATGCTCTACAAACTATCCACACCATTTAACAGTTGTCTACCTTTGAAAGGTTTAGTTTGTCTCTATGAAGTTTCCTCAGTAATTATTTCAGAGTCAGTGAGCTTCCAATAGCTCCTGTCAGACATCTCTGCAGATTTCCTTCTCATGATCCTGATCCATTTGCTCATATACTCTCTCTTCAGCTGTATCAGAGCTCAACCTGGTGCTCAGCTATGAATCTTTGCTTCTGCCTCCATCCATTGCTGGATAAAGGTTCTAGTAATTAGGGTCATTCATTTGATTAAAGGAGAAATCCTGTTTAGACACATTCTCCACTATTGCTTGAAGTCCTAGCAATGAGCATCTTGTGGGTTCTTGGAGGTTTCCGTAGCCCCAGGTTTCTGAAAATTATCTTTTCAAGGCTTGCAAAGGATTGTGTTGAAATTTTAGTAAGCATTGCATTGAATCTATAGATTGTTTTTTGTAGGATGGCCATTTTTATTATGTTAATCCTGCTTATTGATGAGCATATGAGATCTTTCCATCTTCTGGTATCTTCTTCAACTTCTTTCTTTTAAAGACTGGAAGTTTTTGTCATACAAAACTTTCACTTACTAAGTTAGAATTACCCTAATATATTTTATTTTTGAGGATAATGTGAAAAACTGTTGTTTCTCTGATTGTTTTCTCAGTCTCCTTGTCATTTGTATATTGGAGAGCTACTGATTATTGGAATTAATCTTGTAACCAGCCACTTCACTGAAAGTGTTTGTCAGCTATAAGAGGTCCTTGGTGAAATTTTTAGGATCACTTATGTGTACAATTATATCATCTGCAAATAACAATACTTTGACCTCTTCCTTTTTATTTTCTATCCCTTTGATCTCCTTCTTTGTCTTACTGCTCTAGTTAAAACACTAAGTACTAAATCAAATAAATATTGAGAGAATAGAAAACCTTGTCTTGTTCCTGATTTTAATGGAGTTGCTTCAAGTTTCTCTCTAATTGGATGTTAGCTATAGGCTTGCTGTTAATTGTCTTTATTATGTTTAGGTATGTCTCTTGTATTCCTAATCTCTCTAGGATTTTTATAATAAAGTGGTATTATAGTTTGTCAAAGGATTTTTGGCATCTAAAGAGATGATCATATGTTTTTTTCCTTTCAGCTTTCTTATATTGTAGATTTAATTTACTGATTTTCTTATATTGAACCATACTCACATCTCTGCAGTGAAGCTTGCTTAATCATTGTGGATAATTTGTTTAAATGTATTTGAGGTTTAGTTTGCAAGTATAATCTTGGGTATTTTTTTCTGTATCTATGTTCATAGGAAAATTGTTCTGTAGTTCTCTTTCTCTGTTGAGTCTTTATGTAGTTTGGGTATTAGGTTGACTGTGGACTTATAAAATGAATTGAACAATGTTCCCCTGTTTTTACTTTGTGAAATAACTTGAAGAGTATTGGTGCAACTCCTTTTTGAAAGACTGGTAGAATTCTGTACTAAAATTGTCTGGTCCAAGATGCTTTTTGGTTGGAGCACTTTTAATGACTTCTTCTATTTCACTGGAAATTATAGGTCAACTTAAATTATTTATCTGATTTTGATTTAACTTTGGTAAGTTCTATCTATCAAGAAAATTATCTCTTTCTTTTAGATTTTTTCAATTTGAGGGAATGGATATCCTTAAAGTATATAGTAAATGGAGGATTTTCTCTCCTGCCATGTTCCACAGCCACTTCTAAATTACCACTCAAAGGCTTTTATTAAGTATAAATGCTTGACCAGAAGCTCAAGCTTATTACTGACTAGCTCTTACTCTTAACCCATAATTCTTATCTATATTTAGCTGCATGGCTTGGTACCATTTCTTAGTACAGCATTATTATCTTGCTTCTTCTGTGTCTGACTGGTGATTCCTCACTCTCTGGCCTTTGTCTTCCCACCATTCTTAGTTTGGTCACCTTGCCTATACTTCCCATCTATCTACTGGTTAATTAGCATCTTATTAAACCTATTTAAATGACACATCTTTACAGTGTAGAAGAGGATTGTTCTGTTGCATTATTCTCTGGATTTCCTAAGTGTCTGTTTTTAAGTGCCTCTTTTTCTTTTGATTTGGCTAATTTGAATAGTCTCTGTGTATATGACTTTGTTTGGATAAAGACTTATCAATCTTGCTGATTTTCTCAAAGAATCAACTCTTAGTTTTATTGATTCTTTGTTTCAGTTTTATTGATTTCAGCCCTCAGTTTGATTATTTCTTTCCATCTACTCCTCTTGTGTATGTTTACTTCTTTTTGTTCTATAGCTTCCAGGTGTTCCATTAAGCTGATAGTATGAGATCTCTTCAATTCTTTTATATAGACACTTAGTGCTTTGAGCTTCCCTTTTAGCATGGCTTTTGGTGTGTCCCATAAATTAGTATATGCTGTGTTTTCATTTTTATTCAATTCTAGAAAGTCTTAAATTTTTTTTATCCTTATTTCTGTTTTGACCCATTTTTCATTCAGTAAAGAGTTGTTCACTTTTCATGAGTTTGTAGGTTTTCTGTCATTTCTGTTGTTGTTGATATATAGCTTTAATCTATTCTGGTCTGAGAGGATACAGGAAGCTAATTCAATTTTCTCATATCTTTTGAGTCTTGCTTTGTTTCTGAATATGAGATCAGTTTTGGAGAAAATTCCATGAGGTGCTGAGAAGAAGGTATATTATTTTGCATTTGGGTGAATATTCTATAATAACTGTTAGGTTCATTTGGTTCATAACATCTGTTAGCTCCAGCATTTTTCTGTTTAGTTTTTGTCTGAATTATTTGTCCATTGGGGAGGGAGAAGGGAAGTTGTAGTTGGTGCTTTGTTGGACCACTAGGAAGAAGTCTGAAGGACTGTGTATGCTGAGGGAACAGATAGCTTAATCAATATTTTTTTTTAACTTTATTTATTTATTTATTTGCCTTGGTGTTTGCCTGGAACTGGAACTACAGACAGTTGTTAGCTGCCATGTGGGTGCTGGGAATCGAACCAGGGTCCTCTGGAAGAGCAGACGGTGCTCTTAACCGCTGAGCCATCTCTCCAGCCCCTAATCAATATTTTTTTAAAGAAAATTAGCTCTATGTGTGGACTTTTGTTTTCACAGTTGTTTATATTTTGGAGACACAAATGCTAGACAAGAGCTCTTCTTGCCCAGAGACTAGCAGATGGTTTATTTTGAGCCAAATCAGAGTGATCATGACTCAAACTCACAGATTCATATTGCTCAAATTGACATGTTTCAACCTGGAAATGGCTACAGAAACTTTTCATAATCCAGAACAAAATATAGTCAGAAATTGAAGTATTTTTTTAACTTCTCATCAGGTAGACATGTTGCAGCACACAGCAAAGTCTGTGCTGCTTTATTCATAGGTTTTCAGATTGGAGGAAGCTGATGGTTTGTTAATATCTTTGCAAATGTTTTAGAATTTATAGTCAAAAGGATGTTAGGTCAGCCACAAAAGTGGGCAAGGGATGACTACTTAGACAATTTCGTCCTGCATCTGCAACACTCCAACATTCTACATCTAGGAAATTCTAATCAATATGCCCTGTGGAGTCATTAACACAGGTGGGCTAGGTCACAAATGTCACAGAAGCTGCACAGCCACTTGAACAACCCACAGAAAATCCCTTGAAATTTTCCTCTAGTTCCTCTTCCTTTTGTGCATTCCTTTGATCCCATCAAATCCACTTAATGGATGAAGCATGTTCTAAAGGCTGTTTCTAAGTGGCAGAGAAGGGATTCACAGCTTCAGATTCTTATAGTTTCAAGGCTTATGCTCAGGCTCCAGTAAATTTGCCTATCTTTCTTTACAGTTTTGAGCAATACTTTAGGACTCAATAGGCGTTGAGGATAAGGATTGACAGATGTGTTTTGTCCATGCAGGTTGCTTAATGGAGATTGAAGCTATATATCACATGATTCTGAAATGTCCTAGAAGACTCTTGGCAATGATTAGTTCCACGAACAAAGTTCATTTAATTGCTCTTCTTCAGTGCGCCTCCCAGTGAAGTCATGACAGCTGCCACTTTACCTTCTAGTTTTAGGTATTTTTAAAGGAGTCCTGAGAAACGCCCCACTCTCTTTTCCTTGGCAAATAGCTCTGACCTAAAGAGAACAAAGAATTAGGTAACTCTACTGAGTGCTCCCCACATGCACACACATGCCAAACCTCAACTTGCAGGGCATTTATATTCAGTTATGAAAAGGGTGAGTCACCATGTCTACAACTGTCACTTTTAAGTTATGTGCCAGTCTTGTTCCTCTCCCACCTGGCTCATTTTGTAATGGGAAAATCAGACACTCTGTGGCTCAGTTGGGAGTTTTCCCCAGCTGAAGTATTTGTTCTTTTTCTTAGGTATATTCCATAGTGTTGGGCTGTTATGTTGCCTGGAATTTGATCATGGGGTGTAAGACAGAAACTTCCGTGGGTTGGGTGGTGTATGTAGTTTTTAGATGTTAGACTGCTGTACTTCTTGATACTACAGGTATATGTCATAATCAGCAAAAGCCCCTTATAAGAAAGTAATGTAGCTTCACAGATTTATCATAAATAATAGCTTGCTAAAAGATTTAGCATGATGATTGCCTAACAGTAGACTTACAATTTTTTTTGGTGAAATTTCTAATAAAGTAAATCCAAAGACTATGCCAATCTCTGGTAGCTTTTTTGCTTTTTCTCTCTCCAGAAAGTAGTTTTTATTGAGAATGCTTGTTTCTAGTTTGATTTTTGTTGATTCTATTCACAAAATTATCTTTGACCTAAATGGATTTATGACAAAAAGGGAGTTGTTGGGGTTGTAAAATGGATGGAGGAGAGGAATCCATTGTTAAACAGATCTCAGACAGATCCACAGCTGAGCCTTTGAACTAGATATACCCACTCAGCTGGTACCCTTAGACAAGAGGCCAACTTTGAAACATGCTAGATTTCTGCTGGCCCTATGCATGAGAGTCTTGCCCTTGAGTTGTTCAGATCCTACGGATGTGCCAGTACCTTATAATACAGCTGAAATTTTGCCATCACCAATTAATTGTTTCTCCTCATTAACAAGTGAAGTCATACCAAGAATGTGGTGATATATATTTAATAAAATCAGCCTGGACTATCAGAGAACAGAATCACCCACAGTTAAGCCATGAAGGTCAGAGAGTAGTGACTCATGGCTTTAATCTCATCTTTTGGGATGACCAAGTGGTGACCCAAGCCTTCAGTCTTATCACTCAGGAGACAGAGTTTTTTTTATATTTATATGAGTTCAAGGCTTAACAACCAAACAGTACTAGCTCACACCTTTAATCCTAATCTAGAATTTATGTTAAAAGTTGAACTGGAAGTGAAACAGCAAGGCAGGGAAGATATATAAGGCAGGAGGAAGAAGAAGTTCAGCATTCTATAGAAGCCATGAACTAGTCTGAAGTCCCTTGAAAACAACATTTACCCTGTTTGGCCTGAGAAGTTGTCTGGGTGAAAATTGACTATAGTCTTTTTCCTCTCTCTGATATTTTAGTTTTTCCCCAATATCTGGTTCTGGGTTTTCATTATATGTTAAAGTTGTGCAATACAAGACAACTGTCATTGTGTAAAATCTTGGACGATATTTTTAAATCAATTTCCTGCATCAAACACTCTTCTTGACCTCACTTTGTATTTGAGGTAGAGAATGATTTGATCTTTCTGCCTCCAGCTACTTATACTGAGATTATAAACTATCACTATGCCTAGTTTTGGAGCAGATTTCCTTTCTTTTAATATATTGCATATGTGTGTATGCTGTATCAGAAGACAACCTACCTGTGAGTTCTGGGATTAACAAAAAGTATCAAGCATGTCTGAAAGTACTTTAACCTTCTAGGCCAACTGGTCAACCCAGATTTACTTATTCATTCACTCATTTACTTTATTATGTATAATATGACTGCATTTGTGCACATGTGCGTGTTATGTATATGTGTATACATGTATATATGTTTGTATGTTTATGTACATGATTATGTGCTACACAAGATTATGTGCTATAGCACATGAGTGGGTGTGAGATAATAACCTTGAATCTCAGTTCTTATTTTAGAGAGTCTTCTGCTATTATGTATGACAGATTAGCTGGTTCACAAGCTTTCAGAATTTCTTCTGTCTTTACTTCCCAGACCTCTATTTTACCACAATATTGTTGGCATAACAAATGGAACTGCTTTGTTTGGCCTTACATGGATTCTGGAGATCTGAACTCAGGTGCTCAAACCTGAATGGCAAACATTTTACCCTCTGAGTCATCTCCCTAGCATGAACAGACTATAAAGTTGCCTGAGTCTGTGTTCTCCAAGATTGCCATACTAATTAGCTCCTAATAAATCGAAGTTTCTTTTTTTTTCACCTTGTTTGACTTTATTCTGGGTCAAAATAATTCAGTGAGAATTGTTTGATTTTGTATCCTTTAGACTTGGTGACTGTTTTGATAATGTTATAGAATTGTAGAGAACATAAAGAAAGAATTAATTTTAACTTAAAGAAAACCAGTAATTGAATATATCAATGCCCAATATTAGTAAACAATACACAAATACAAGAAAATAAATAGAAAAACAAAAACTAATCAACAGATTCATACATTAAAGCCTTGCTATTTAATGAATAAATAGGAGACATTTCTGCCCTCATTAAGTTAGTATCTAGTGAAGGGAGTGAAGCATTGAAGAAAGCCTATATACAAATATGTATTCAAACATATATGTATGTATACATACAAACATGCATGCATAGATATATACATACACGCTACAGAAATGGTGACAGATAATAAAAAGAAATAAGACTGGATGCAGGGGATATGAAAGACACAAAGAAGCAACAGTACTTTCTGAGAGATTAAAGGAAGTCAGTCTGAGGAAGAGAAATTTCAGAGGCATGTCAATGGAGCCATAATTAAGCTTTGTGAGTATCTTCAAGACAAATTTCACATGCAAAGATACAAGTGGGTAATATGCTCCTAGGTCTCTGTGGTCCAGGGCTTCTATAATAAGTGGGAAGAGAGGCAACCAAGTGTCTTCATTTATTTTCCATTGTAGCAACTGAGTGACATAGCTGAGAAACTTGTAAGCTACAGAAGATTCTTGTCTAATTGTTCAGGAAGTTAAGAAGTATAAGAGCATGGTACTGGTGCCTGGTGAGAGATGTATACTGGCTTAAGAGCAAGCAAATGTGTGCAAGGTGAGGAATTGAGGAATTACTCTGTCAAAGCAGAAATAATCTGTTTAATTAATCATGTCTACATAGTTCCACCTCTGAGTGCTTTATAGAAAAAATTCATTTCCATCATGAGCTTTTTCTTTTGGGTTTGGGAGGTGGTTTACTTTAAACACAGAAGCAGAGAATTAATGGAGAGCTGAGGAGTTCACACACAGGGTTTGTCCTTTGATTGGTGGTGGAATGTTTAGAACAGGACACTAAAGAATTTCATTGGACATAAAAAATATATGTGTTAGTAAAAAACAAACAGACAAACAAAAACCTCACACAGCAGTATGTATTGCAGAAGCTAGTCTATGGTGGTATTGCTTTTAGAGACTATATGTAGAAGAGTCTAGAAGCATTTGATGAATTAACTTAAAATTTCTACAGTGCATATTTTCTAAGTGTCTAGTGTGACACATAAAAATCTCTTAACATTTCTGTTGTAAAACAGATATGGAACATGAATGGCGCCTTGTATATTTAGGTTGCTTTCTCACCAAGTGATGATAATAATTGTGGCTCATGTTGGGGTCTAGATTTTATCCTATAGAGGGTTCTAGGCTTCTATGTCAGGTGTAATGAACTGGACCCACACTTGGTTAGTAAGTCAAAAAAGGAGGAAGCAGGGCAGAGTGGAGAAATGGTCAGCTATAGAGGATTGTATTTTGTTCCATTGTAAATAATTGTCATACATCCTGGTTTAATAAAAAACACTGATTGGCCAAAGGCAGACAGAAAGTGTGGGCAGGGCTAGCAGACTAAGAAAACTCTGGGAACATCTCAGAACAGATCACAGATGCCGCAGAGATGCCAGAAGATGACATGGAGGGAAGAAGCTAAAATGCTGCTCTAAGAAAAGGTACTGAGCCACATGGCTGAACGGGATAAGAATAATGGGTTAGTTTAAGGGTAAAGAGTTAGCAAGTTAAATGTCTGGGACCTAGGTCAATCAGCGTAAAATTAATATAAGCTTCTGTGATTATTTGAGGCTAAATGGGGCTGAGAGTGGGTCTCATCCTCAGAGTTAGGCCGGAAAGTTCAGGTCAGAAACCTCATACAACAGTCAGCTGCTCAAAGGGACCTATTCAAAGAGTTGGGTTTTCAAGCTACCTTAGCCCAGGTCTTCTGAGTCATTTGTATAGTATAGGTTTTCTATAATTCCATCATTGGTCTACACACAGCTCCATGTATCATGTGTCACATTAACCTTTTTAGTCTTCATGCAGGGATATAGATTTTGGTATTATACTGAACCACAGACCATAATCCCTAGTGTGCCTCTGACCTTGTACCAAGGCCATGGCTGGGCTTTTCCAGCCTCCATTTCTGCCTATTTGTTTTCTGCATATGTTGATCTTGTCAGCCTTCCTATTAGGACTTCCAGACCTCAGGATCAGCCCAATTAACTTGTCCTGGTAATAAAAGAATATCTTGACTTTCCAAGAACTTTGGACTACAGATAGGTTTATAAACCTCGATAATTGTTACAACTTTATGTACAGAGTCCTTGTAAATAGTGTTCATGAATCAGTGACATTATAGAATAGTTTTCACTGGAAATTATTAACTATATACATATTCCAAATGACCAGAAGTTGAATCAAGAATTTAAAATAATATAACAAATAATTAATAATAAAATTTATAGCAACATTCTTAAAAGCCCTGTTTTAGTCAGATAAACCTAGAATTTAGGAATTTAATTAGCTTATTTCTTGTCACTGTGGTCTGAAATCCAGATGTGGCATCTGGCTTGTCTAGCTTTTCTTTTCTCTTTTTCTTTTCTTCTTTCCTTTCTTTCCTTCTTGCTATTGAGAATTGGGGTTCATAGTCCAGATTATTCCCAGTCCCACCTAGAACCCTTCCCTCTAATTACTAACCCATGAAAGACTTTAAAGTTATATGAAAGCCACAAGTTTCAATCAGCATAGGGACAGGGGGACTTCATGGCATGAGTACCTTCTATAGACTTTAACTTGTACACATTCTAAGTGTATATTTTATATGCATAACAGGGGCTAGCACAATCAGCCCACTTTAGAAAGGTGTGTTCAGTTTGTAGCACCTGGCAGGAAGTCAGGGAACCTAATCCCCACCTCTGCTTCCTCAAATCTAAGGAGCTGAACAAACCCCTGAGGCTGGGAAACCAAATAAACTCCTATTGTTTATCAATGCTCTTTCCATTCTATGTCAAAAGAACCAATGTTGGAAGTTGATGGCAAAGGGAACACTTGTACAAACAAACATAAACAAACAGGTACAGACCAACACACCAAATAAAATCCTTGCTTTCAACATAGAAGATATAAATGCAGTTTTGTTCTGATTTTTAACTGCCAATCCATTGTGTCACAATTCTGCAAATAGACCAGCTTAATTTTTTTTAATCCTTTTTCTAGGATTTCCTTTAGTGACTCACAGGATAATAATCAATCTGAGAGTACAAAGTGGGAAAGGGGACCTTCGGAAGCTGTCCTCTAGACAGTGTTTGCGGTCTCAGTGGCCTTTGAGTATCTAATAATGAATCTGTTAATCTCATCAAAAATTCTTGCAAAGCTCCATTGCTCTCCTCATAGAAGAGACCTACATCAGTAGTGTTACAATGGCCATGCTCGACCAAGCCTGTTTGGGGTGCCCTTGGGTCTTCAGTTACCTATCACATGGTTCTTAGAATCACACATGTCTAAAATGGCATTAGCTTCTAGCCACCAAGTAGTTTGCCTCTTTTTTTCTTTTCTCCATGACCAAGGAAACTACCATATATATTTGTGTGCACGGTATGATATAGATGTGGGAAGCAGTTTATTGCCAGAATTAATCATCTCCTCACCAGTACCTTACTTCATGCCTCTTCTTCTGTTTTGTGTAGATAGAAACTCTGTAGGGATATTACCTTTTTCAGAGTCATCCTAATAGGCATATAGATTAAGGGATAGGGAAATCGAATTATCTCTGAAGAAAGTAGACAGTAATAAAATACTATATATATATATATATGATGTTTAGTAATCTATAGAAATGGATGATTTTGATAGTACTATGAAATCATCTGGTACTTTATTTCATATGGAAAAGAAAAAAGAACTGAATGTAGGTGGAGAAAAAGGATTCAGTAAGAAAAATGGTCGCTCAGGTTATAATGTTACATTTTCCCCATGTCAAGATCACTGTGGGAAAAAGACTATGGGCTCTGGAGTTTGCACAGTCATTACTTCAGATTTATTCAGACTTTTATCAACCCCCACCCTCTTCTCTGGGTGCGTACAGGTTCCAAGCTTACCTTCTAATAATGACTCTGTAAAAAGTTTAGCTTAAGTCTGAACACAAAGGCCTCATTTCACCTCAATTACATCAATAAAGAACCCGTCGTCTTTAAATAAGTTTTCAGTATGAGGTAGTAGAGGTTAAATATGTGGACTTCAGCGGTGCCCAACTTGGCTAATAGCATTGGCTAAAATAAATTGTACTTCAAAGTAAAGGAATTATTCAATCTCTGTCACCTAAGGCTTTTGAACAAACTGCTATGAATTTCTATGAGAACTGAATTCTCATAAATGTGTGTCCCATCAGCGTGACGTACACTGTTTTTGAAACACTGAGTACAACAGTGTTTTATGGGTTCCATTGACATTCCTAAGAGTCTTACAGGAAGCAAAAAGTGAACTGTGGGAAGGCATCCTAATATTTTCAAAGCTGAGTCTTCTTTGTAACTACAATGTGAGAAGCAAAAAGCATGTGGCCCGAGTGAGAAGAGATGATATAAGAACAGGTACATGCTCCATCCCCAAGTACTCATAGCACAGACACTGTCAACGAGCAGACATCAGTTTCAGACATTTCATGCCATGCCCAATATAGTACACGGGCAATCCTAACCCTCAGGAGGCAGTTGCAGGAAGAGAAAGATTTCAATGTTATCCCCAAATACAGAGTTTGCCTGAAGAATTTAAAACCCAGTTTCATAAGACAAACCAGCAAACGTTATGTAAAAGCGAGTCAAAGAAGCTCGCAATTTATAGGCGGAGGAAACTAAACCCATAGAGGATGTTCCGGTTAGTGTTTTGTCAACTTCATATATGCTAGCATCATCTGGGAAGAGGGATCTCCATGGAAAATGACTCCATTAATTCACTAGTAGGCAGTCTGTGGTGTATTTTCTTAATTAATAATTAATGTGGGAGGTCCCACCCACCATGGGTGTTGCCACCCATGATCAAGTGACCCTGGTTGGGATAAGAAAGCACATCACACAAGCCAAGAGGAGGAGGCCAGTAGGCAGCTGTTTCAGTCCCTGCCTCTAGCTTTCTGCTTTTATCTTCTGTTCATTTACCTCTGTAGTGGATTAATATCTGGAGGCGTAGACTGAAACAAACCTTTTCCTTTCCAAGTTGCCTTTGGTCATGGTATTTATTGCAACTATAGAAACCCTAACTAAGACAATGAACAGGTTTTCCCATCTTAGGCAACAGTGAAATCAAAAAAGTTACAAGGCATCTACTTGTCCTTCCCTGTTTAGATTTTCTGTACATTCTGGTTCCCTTAGCACCTGCCTATAAAAACACCATTTTCACAGAACTGTACACTTTAGAACTTTTTTGATCATAAAGTTTTATTTTGATTTTAAAATTTAATTTAATTCCTACATTTATTTTTAAATTTTATATAAGTTAATTATGTTTATATCCTTTTCTCCTCCTCTGCCATCCTGTCTTGTGTCCACCTCAAAATTATGATCCTTTTTCTTAATTATCATTATTATACAGAGAGAGAGAGAGAGCACAATACACACACACACACACACACACACACACACACACACACAACCTAATGAGTCCTGAGTCTATTTAATACTATTTGAATGTATTTGTGCTTTTAGGGCTGGGCACTTGGTATTGGAGATAACCAATTAACAGTCTCATATCTAGTGAAAACTAATTCATTCTCTCCCAGCAATCATTAATTACCAGAAGCTCTTGACTAGAGGGAGGGCATTGTAGGATTTCTCTGATCCGTACTTGCATGTTAATTGGTGCTGTCATTGTTTGGGTCTTGTTTCAGGCAGCCATGTTGCTGTTATTTCATGGGTGTCACTTCCAGGTCATAGACATAGTCTTATAGCAAATGTCCTGGCTCTTAAAATCTTCTCCACCATTTCTGTGATGCTTCCTCAGACTTAAGGTATAGGGATTCCTTTGCTGATGTTTTGTTTTGAGACAATAACTCACTATATAGCCCTGGTTGATCTGAAATTCCCTGTGTAGACAAGGCTGATTCATGCAGATTCACCAACCTCTCTTTCTGCTGAGTGAACTAAGGGGCATGGCATCATGCCCAGCTATTCAAGAGACCTACCCAAAGTATGAAGCTGAGTGAAATGTAGATTCATTTACATGAAAATGTTATTTTCAGCAGAGTCCCAGCGCACTCTGGAGCAGGGGTGGATAAACTCTGCAGGTCACCAGACCCGCAGCTCCTGCTGAGGGAAGCTACATGGCTACCCACCGCCACCTCGAACTGAGCAAGCCAACATCTGCAGGGGTCTCTGAAGGACAGACTCAGACCCCGCCCAGAGGTGAGGAGGGGTCACCAGGCCCAAGTGCCTATATCCCAGCCTGGGAGGGAGAGTTGAGCTCCCATAGCTTTCGGTTTCGCTCCCGGGACCAAGTGATGTCTGCAGAGTTCCAGTGCACTCTGGAGCAGGGGCAGATAAACTCTGCAGGTCATCAGACGCACAGGTCCTGCTGAGGGAAGCTGCATGGCTACCCACCGCCACCTCGAACTGAGCAAGCCAACATCTGCAGGAGTCTCTAAAGGACAGACTCAGACCCTGACTAGAGGGGTGACATGAGGCACAAAAATCCGAGTGCCACAACTGACCAGGAGCCATCTAATCATGAACCACTGAAGCCATGGGCAAACGTAAGTGCAAAAAATTACATAATAATACAAAGGACAACATGGTAACTCCAGAAGAGAGTGGCAATCTTACAAATACAAGACCTGAACTGAGCAATGAAGAGGAAACAGAAGGAAGCAACACCAAAAATTCCTTTTTGAAGATCATTGAAGCTCTAAAAGAAGATATGAAAAAAAGCCTTAAAGAAATAGAAGAAAATACAAACAAAAAATTGGAAGAGATGAACAAATCTATGAAAGAAACATGCCAGAAACTAAAAGCTGAAATAAAAGCTGAAATAAAAGCTGAAATAGAAGCAATAAAAAAGGCACAAAATGAGGCAAAGATGGAAATAGAAAACCTGAAGAAAAAAGCTGGAACTACAGATACAAACATAACAAACAGAGTTCAAGAGATGGAAGATAGAATCTCTGAAGTGGAAGACTCAGTAGCTCAAATAGATATATCAGTCAAAGAAAATAGTAAAACTAAAAAAGCCGTAACTCAAAATGTTCAGAAAATCTGGGACACCATGAAAAGACCTAATTTGAGAATTATAGGAATAGAAGAAGGAGAAGAATACCAGCTCAAAGGCACAGATAATGTTTTCAATAAAATCATAGAAGAAAAACTTCCCTAACCTGAACAAGGAAATGCCTATAAAGATACAAGAAGCTTATAGAAGACCAAATAGATAAGATCCCAAAAAAAAGTCAGTGCGCCACATTATAATCAAGCCACAAAACATACAGAACAAAGAAAAAATTTTAAGAGCTACAAAAGAAAAGGGCCAACTCACATATAAAGGCAGACCCATCAGAATAATGCCTGACTATTCAATGGAAACGATGAAAGCCAGAAGGGTTTGGTCAGAAGTTATACAGACGCTAAAACAGCATGGCTGCCAAACTAGAATACTATACCCTGCAAAATTATCAATCACCATAGATGGAGTAAACAAGGTATTTCAGGACAAAGTCAGACTGAAAGAATATCTATCTACCAACCCATCACTACAGAGAGTATTAGAGGGAAAACTCCAACCTAAGGACCTCAGATACACC